>KZ452026.1:1844773-1889560 GCA_002786265.1 Apostasia shenzhenica
ATATATTTATATATATATAATTTCAGTGTAGGTTTGACATTAAAAAAAATCATAGAAACCTGTGACGTGTGGCATCTCCGAAAAATGGATGAGAATGAGAGATCGATCGTGTTTGCCCACCAAATATTTTTTCCGGATTTGATTTTGCAGATGGTATCAAATCCAAAGAAATGCTCTTGTTCTAATTTATGACTCATTTTATTTCACTTTCTAACAATCACAAACTATTAAAAAAAATCTATTAAAGCTTGCTTGTTTATATTAATGTTAACCAGATTATAAAGTGAAATAATGAAAGTTTTATATTGAAGTTATTTAGCATGTGCAAATATATATAATCAGTTTTTTTTTATATATGTATATTATATAAAATATATTTAAATTATTTATTTTAAATTAATAAATTTTTGTAATTTTATCTTTTTTTATTTTACCTCATTTTGAAATTATGATAATAACATGATTTGAATTTGAGACTCTTTGATTTTGAGGCAAATTTTTTTCTCACTTGATTGGGAGAACGTCACACAAGATTTGCGAAATATTTTAAAATTTATGTAAAATAAAATATGTTAGATTATTTTTAAAATACACTAAAATTAATTTGTCTAAAAAAAGAAAGATTCTTAATAATATATCTTTTTAAAAATTCTAAGTACTAATGGTTTGGTATGTGAGATGTAAAATTATTATATAATAATAATAAGTTAAATTTTAATTTAAAAATCAATTTTATTTTATAATTCACCTCATTTTAATACAACCCTAAATTCTATTTTATTACTATATAAATTTTAATATAATTTCATGAAATTATTTAATATAATTAATTTTATTTTTTACGAAGATAAATTTAATATTTTTAATGACAAATATGCCAAAAAATTTAAATTTATTGAACAACGTGATACGAAGAAAGTAATTATTGATTCGATCTTAGTTATGGAGGTTTTGATCGGATATATTTATAATATATATTTTCTACATATAGTATTCTCTATTTTGATAAGGTTAAAAATGAAGCCATAGTAAAATTAAAATTTTAAAGTAAGATCAAAAATATATAATATATAAATTTAATCAAAATAAAAGTATTTATATTAGTAAAATAATAATTAGTGATGAGATAATTATTACGAAGTGTGAGCGGTTTATATATCTTAGACCATTAATTATACAAATAACAGTAAAATAGATAGTGATGTTATCAATAAAATTCAAGTAAGATAAATAAAATAGAGAAATATTTTTTGTGTGTTGTACTAGAAAAATTTTATTTGAAATTAAAGATAATTTTATGGAATAACAGTAAGATCAACAATATTATATTTTGCTAAATGCTAACTTATAAAATAAAAAAATACATAAATAAAATAAATTTCATAAAGATTATAAAGAATGTTAAGCTAGATGAGTAGGTATATACAAAAGAGTAGAATGTAAAATGAGTATATAATTACAAGAATATTGGGTAGCCTCAACTGAAGGTAAGCATAGAGAAAATTAACTTAAATGATTTAGATATATAAATTATAAACCGATAAAAGCTTCAGAGAGATGAATTATTTAATTTTAATTTTATGAAAAAAGAGAAAGAAAAGATTGAATAAAATATGGCATGAAAATATAAGAAATGATCTTAATTATTATTGATAGTGTTGACAAATATGGCTAAAAAGTCGGTATCAAATACTGCAAATAATTATGTAGCAAATCATTGTTGGGCCCCGGTGGTGATATATATAAATATATAATATAATATATAAAGCACCGAAAGGCTGCTTCATGCATGCTGTTACTGAAAAATTATTAGTTCCAGCGGTGCATGAGGTAGGATTATGATTATTTATTTATCCCTGTGGTGACAAAATATTATTCTCACTCTCTTTTTCTCTTTCTTTCTTCCATTAGCTCATTATACTAGTCTTTTCGACCACCCTCTTCCTTCTTCTAGTGAAATTATCTTTCACTGACCGCTCGGTGGATGTAGAGGATTTCTTCCCTGAACCACCTTAAATATCTGCATGCTATTCTGGATGAATATTATTCTCATCTAAGTCTTAGTCGACAGGCTTGATTGACTGCGTGCCGCCGTCCCTCGGGACTCTCTATTCATCAATTTTCTGGGACCCCCCTGTTTCCCATGCACGTCAACAATTGGTTCATTTTCTTAATTAATGCATGAGGCCTGGTTCGCTGTGATCTCTGGTCTTAATTTTTTGATAGCAAGATTGAATATTATTAATAGTACCTTCATTGATATTAGGCAAATTATAATTTCTTAAATAAATTTTACCTACTCATTTTGTAATATCTTGTGATCCAAATATAGAGGTATTATCTATTTTGATTTTAGGGAGCTGTGTAATATGGAATGATTTGTGTAACATCCCGTAATCTCATTATAGAGGTATTGTCCGCTTTGGCTTTAGGAAAACTGCGTGCTTGAGTGCTTCCCAGGAGGTCACCCATCCCAGTGCTACTCCAGCCCAAGAACGCTCATCTATGGAGTTTTCCATCACTAGCCTCATGGTTTTGCCCCCAAAAGGCGCCTCTACTATTTGAGATCACGTTATCTACTTATACAGCTCAGGATCTCCCTCCCTTTTCGATGTGGGACGATTCATTCCTGCACCCCTCTCACCACTCATTATTCGGCCTAGAAGCTGGCCAAGAGCCGCACTTTGCCTCAGTGATTCCTTTCTCTTAGGACATCACTCGACAATCACTCCCCGCCCTCTTCGGCCACGAGCGTCACAATTTGCCTCATTGATTCTTTTTTTTAGGACATTACTCGACAGTCACTCATGCCCTCTTTGGCCATGGTCGTTATAGGCCACCAGCTTCCGTCTAGTTCATTCTCGAACCACATCGTTCTGAGGAATGTATCTAAATATAGAGATATTGTCTGCTTTAGGTTTAGAAAATTTTATAACTTGAGTAGTTTTCGAAAGGTCACCTATCCCAATACTACTCCAACTCTAGCACACTTAAGTATAGAGTTTGTTATCATTAATTAGCTTGACGGTTTTTCCTCAAAAGACACTTCAGTCATTTGAGATCACGTTATCTATTGATATAGCTAAGGATCTCCTTCGCTTCTGATATGAAACGATTCATTTCTATGCCCTTTTCGCTACTATTTATTGGCTTAGAAGCTTAACAAGAGTTGTGCTTTATCTTAGTAATAATTCTTTTTCCTTAGAACATCACGCGGCAATCACTCCACTTCTTCTTCGGCCACGGACGTCACACATTTGGTTTTTATATATTGACAACTTAGTCATAATTCAACTTATATAAATTTAATTTAGAAAATATTTTTCTTTCAAGTGGTTGCACTAATTAGGGCATGTTTGGTACAAAAGTTATGCCATGTTATCAGCTAGATATTGTCATAACATCTATAAATGTAATTTTTTAATGATGATTTTATAATAATAATGAATTTTTGAGGTGACAGATATAAATAATAATAATATATAGAAGTCTAAATTAAAGTCTAGGAGTTGAAGTCACTAATTAAAGTCCTGGTCTGTTCACCAGGATTCACATATATATATATATATATATATATATATATATATAACTTGAATTAGTGACTTCAATTCCTAGCTCCCAGCTCCTCCTGATCATCATCTCTCACGATTGTGGCTCCTTAGTATTATGTAGTCGTTCAATAATTAAAGGCCGCCAGGAAGACTCGTTGATAAAAGTTCTTCGGTCAACATTAATTGGGAGTCAATCAACCGCCCTTCCTCTCTCATTCCCTCTTCCCTTTCATATATATATATAACCCAGCTAGCTAATCTATAATTAATTAATATCTTACACTTAGTAGTTTCCTAATTATATTGTTCTTCCCGATTGAGAATCCCTTCCATGATGGATCGCATGAAGCTGCTGGATGGCTGCGACACCACCCTCGCCCTCGGTCTTCGAAGCCTTCACGGCGCTGGAGAGACCTGCAGCTCCCGGCAGCAGCAGGTAGAGCCTTCGCTTACCCTCTGCCACTCAGATGTTGAGACCAATATGATTTCGAGGCCGGCGAGGCTTTCGCGATCGTCTCCCCACAGCACGGTTAACTGTTCTAATTATTCCTTCTCGGCCGCCGCTGCTGTCTCTGACATGATCAAGAAAGATCAGATCAATAACAAGGACGCCGGCGTCTCCGGGGAGGCTGAGCTCTGCAGAGGCCTTTCCAGAGCCAGCAACGAGGAGGCCATCGACGAGGCCAGCTCTCGGAAAAAACTTCGCCTCACAAAGGAGCAATCCGCTTTTCTGGAGAATAAGTTCAAGGAGCATAGCACTCTCAACCCTGTATGTATATATATATATATACTTTCAATCTCATATTTAATTAATTAAGTTTTGATCGATCGATCGATCCTTATACTGTTAATTAATTAATATTGTATCTGAAATTAATTCTGTTCTTTGAATTGAATAATATATATATTGAATGATCAGAAACAGAAGCAAGCTCTGGCCTGGCAGTTGAAACTGCGGCCTCGTCAAGTCGAAGTATGGTTTCAGAACAGAAGAGCAAGGTCCGTCTCATCATATATGCATCCTCTCTCTCTCTCTCTCTCTCTCTCTCTATACATCTTAATTATTTGATCTGTTTCATTTTAATAATATATATTAATCTGCGCGAGCGTGCATGGATAGCTAGCTAGCCGTTAAATATTATATATTTAATTAAAAACCCTTCAAACGTGCGTATAATATCAAAAATATATATATATGGCATGCAGGACCAAGTTGAAGAAGACGGAGGTAGAGTGCGAGCTTCTGAAGAGGCGCTTCGCGGCGCTGACGGATGAGAACATGCGGTTAAACAAGGAGCTGCAGGAGCTCAAGGATCTCAAGTTCTCTCCGGCGCCGGCGCCGCTGCCTCTCTTCATACAGCTCCCGGCTGCCACCCTGGTGATCTGCCCATCATGCGAAAGGATCGCCGGAGCTGCTGGCAGCCTAGAGAGTGAAGCTTCTAGTACTGTTCGACGTCGCCCGTTCCTGATCGCGGCCAACTCACCGAAGAATTTCTTCAGCCCCTTCTCATCCCACTCCGCCGCCTGTTAATCAGTATAGTACTGCTAGTTATAAACGTGCATCCTCCGCGGCCCCTCGATAAATTTTAATAACTTGTTAATATGCTTTTAATTATTATTAATCTTATATATATATATATGCATACCAAATTATTTATATATCTAGCTATCAGAACTTAATTATCTCACTAATTAATATTAATAATTAGTTCATGGATTAATATTGATGCAGCAACATCCTTGAAGAATGAAGATTTATATATATATATATATATATATAAATAAACTGAGCTGATGAAGGGGAGTACTTTTCTTTCTCCTCTGTAATGTAATATATGTTTTATTTCTGTTTTTGTTAGTACTGTAGACAAATCATGTATGCATGCTAGAAAGGAATTCAAGCTAGTTTTCTTTCTCTAATCGAAATTAATTAGTTTATTTTTTGTGTGAAATATATTAATTTTGTATCTTGATCTAGCATGATGTTTATCCAAGTATTGATCATTTTACGTCTACGTGATGACTTGAGGTTCGCCGGTAAGGAGAGAATTAATAAGCACGAAAATTATATGAGAGGGGGCACATGAGCATATATGTCTTCGGACAGCAAAAAAGATTTAGGGAGCGTTTTGTTCATTGTTATCTTGATATTATGTTATGTAATCTAAATGTCATGAAATTTAGATGTCATCTTTTGATTAATAATTTTATAATCTAATAGAAAATTATTTATAGATGTCATTAAACCAAAGAATTATCTTCTCTAAATAACATAATATAATATTAAGATAATATTAAACCAAACGCCCTCTTAATATATATATATATATATAATAAAGAAATAGAAATTAAGGTGGAGAAAGCGTGTGGGGCAAGAAAGGAGCGATGCTAATTCACCGATAACAGTAGCTACCTTTAGTGTTGCTGTTTTCTTTGAATACATAAAAGAAATTTTTTTATTGTTAAAAGAAAATTATTATAAAAAAAAATATGTAAAAGAGATTAAATCCCAGGAGAAAAATCAGCACAAAGACAAGAACAGGGCCCGGGCCTCGCCTGTGCAAAAGCTTATTCGGACCATGGCTCGTGGGTGGGTCACTCCCCACGTGATCGCGGCCCACCCCATCTAACTTGTACATTTTTATTTTTAATTACTTTTCAAAAATGTGTACACATTTTGAACGAGTTTATATTCCCTTATTCTATCAATCATGTATTAATAAATTACACTCAAGTCACTAAATTTAGAGTATAATATTAAACAAATTTTATATTTTTAGTTTTTAGCTTTCAAATTATTATATAATATATCAATTAATTTTTATTATTAAAAAATTTTAATTAATACCTTTTTTATCCTACTTCCTTTCTCTCCTTAATTAATGTCCCTAGCTAGCTAAATTGATTAAGGTCCACATATCTATACTTGCTTTTTGTCAACTTATCCCTCAGTATCAGTTAATTCATATATTTTTCTTGGAGAGAGACAAGCTAAATTAAGGACTACCTCTCATACATTCACAATCATTAATGCATGGTGCCCTTCTCTATCTCAGTGATTTTTTATAATTAATTATATTTAATTAACCAAATAACAAAACAACTCTTGTCATTACTTAATGGCTTGTTAATTAATTTGATGGAGCTGCAAACAGTTAGTATTTACTTGGATGGAATAACTATTTCATTGTATTCTTATTCCTTGCAGAATGTTAATTCTATGTTTACTTCGATGGAATAGCTATTTTATAATTATTCCTCCAAGCTGCTACTCAAGAAATAATTATTCCTTAGCTATTTCTTTAAAAATATTATTCTAAAATTATTACTCTTATTCACAAACATACACACATATATATATACATATGCATGTATGCATTATTATAATTATATTATTATATAGAATATTTATAATAATAAATAGCATCAATATTATTAAATTATATCCATGCATATTTTAATATTTTTTTTATATTTACTTCTTCTTTGACATTTTATTCTACCAAAGTAAATAAATGATTTATCATCACATTCTCCGTGAAAAAATGATTCCTTCACATGAAATGATAATTCTATTTCAATCTTATTTTATTTTAATTATTAAAGTAAATGCATACCATTAGTGTTAACAAAATTAAATAAAGATGACTCTTGGCCTCCTTTGGTTGGAATTTATTTTCGAAAAATTTTAATTTTTTTTAGATTAAGAGAGAAAATAATTTTAATTTTTGATGTGAATTGAAAGAAAGTTATTTCATTATTGAGGATTGTGATAAATATAAAATTAAATTAATTTTTTTATTAGAATGTAAAATAAAGTAAAATTTTAAGTCTGAGACTTATGTAAGATATTAATTAATAAAATTGAATTTTATTATTTAAATTTATGTATAATGTGAAATAAATATGAAATATTAATGAAAGTATTTTTAGAGATATTTGGAGGTTTTTTAGACTCGAAACAAATGAGGTAAGAGGTCTCGAAATTTATTTATAAATATGTGAATATATTAAAATTCAAGATTATATATAAATATAAATTTAATATATGTATTTGTTTTTACATATATAGATTAATTGATATTTTTTATTAATCATTTTTTTAATTTTAGTTTTTAATTATTCACTTGAGCACAACTCGTAAAGTTCTTCTTCGTTTATAAAAGTAGTAGGGAATAGGATGTGCTTAAAAAAAAGTAGTAGGACTCCGTTTTGATTTATTCATTTTAAAAAAATTCACTTAGTTATAAAAAATGTTATTATTAATTAAATTTGATAATTGATTTTTTATGTCATTAAAAATACAATTTTAAAATATTTTAAAGCTAATTAAATATGTAATATATTAAAAATTTTATTTATATTTATTATATGATCTTACATCTATAATTATCAATCTGAAAATATTATATCTTATTATTGATATTTAATATAATATTACTATAAAGAAATAAATATTTAAATTAAATTTTAATTAAAACATTAATCTATCCAAAATTTAGTGAAATAAATATAAAATTTTATGAAATATTATATTTAGTTTTAAATGATTTAATTTCCATAATTATCTCATTGATATTTTAAAATAGACCCATTCTCAAGGATTTTCTTTCTTTCACAAAATTTTGGATAAATTAATTTTTGGTTGTGACTAAATAACTTTTATAATCTAACACGTAAGACTTCTATGAGTTGCCCATGTGGGATAATCAAAATTAAAATTAGATAAAATGATAAATAAAAAGCATCAATTGATCTATATATACATAAATATACTTAAAAAAAAATTTAGATACATATATATTAAATTCATGTTTATATACCGTTATCTAATTAAATGTAGATATTGTTATATGTATAAATAAATTTAAAGAAATAATTTATATTTTTATTAAAAGCACAAAAATAAAAGATAATTTAAAGATCGATCATAAATTAAAGGCTTTGCGGTTTGCTCGACATGCATGCATACAACCATGCTCCCTACAAATCTACAAAGCTCATCTCCCTCTTCCTATAAAAGAAAAATCATCCCATGCACATAGAAGTCACAATCAATATGACTTAGACAATCACTATATTTATATACGTAGAATAAAAAAAAATTTACTTACATATCATATTATACATCTTTATTTATGCATTATCTATTCATTCTTATTTAATTATATTATACACACTCAAAATATTATAAAGTTTATATATAATAAAAAATTATAATTTTTAAGTAATTTAATTATAATTAAGTTATAAAAAAATTGAGTTGTTCATAAAAAATCTAAGCGGTCACATGATTTTAAGAATATTGAAACATATTTTCAGCGAAAACCCTAAAAGCTTCTCTTTGCCGGTGATTCGCGACCGCTGAGATCGGAGGAATACAACATCTCTTTGCCGATTGCTCGCAAGAAATTAGAAGAGGACGAATAGGTCTTCTTCTCTTCTCCGGCTATTCGAGGGCTCAAACGAATAGGTCTTCTTCTCTTCTCCGATTGTTCGAGGGAGCTTAGACGAATAGGTCTTCTTCTTCTCTTCTCCAACCTTATCCTCTCACTCCTATTCTTCAGCAAATCAAGTGAGCATCCACACCAAATGCCTCTAACTTGATAGATAATCCCTTTGTCACTCTCTCAGTAGCAATCTTCGATGCTATGCAGGAGTTCCTAGACTGATTTAGTTGTGCACAAAATATACCTTGCCTCATAAAACTCACTGAAACAAGGCATTATTCTACACTTTCTTTTTAATAGTAAGACTAGGGCTTTGTAGAAAATTTTCCTTCTTAGATAAAGTTCTTAGTTTTATGTACTTTACAATCAATCTTATCCTTTCATCGCTGGTTTCTTAAATGTTTAAAATTTTATTGTTTTAATCTTGTTTTTGTGTAGTTTTACCTGCTTTTGTTGATTTGTGTTTTCAAATTATTTAAAATTTATAGTTTTGTCTGTTTAAATAGTTTAAGTATTTTTTGAAGGATCATTTATGGCTGAGAGCACACAAAATTATTCTCTCACATTCAAATTTGAGGGTTATTGGAAGAAGGTCACTAAAGGTGATCATAGGCTAAAATATGATGGTGGAAAGCAAAAAATCGTCCATGTTGATGCTGATTTATTGAGTTTTTTTGAGTTAAAAGGAGTGGTAGAAGATATATGTCTGTGGCTTAAAAAACATATGTTCGAGTTACACTTTGCTATGCCTAATTTGTCACTGAAGCAATACCAGTACATTAGCATAGATCTAGATGTCTAAAATATGAGGAGTCTTGCTCAAAACACTTGTAAAAGTGATGTAGTAGTCATTATCAAGGGGATTGGGACACTTTTGTCAACTCCACCATCTAGAAAGTCTAAGAGAAAGAACCAGCCGAAAACTAGAGAAAAAGGTAATACCTGACATTTTATCAGAAGATTCAGTTGGTCCTAGAATAGACAATATCAGAGTTGTATCACGTAATTCAGAGGAAAGTGAGTTTTTATTAGACTCTGATTCAGAATCTGAATTTTCTCCTCTTCCTGAGTATAAGTCTATCAGTTTAGGCTCTGTTTTAGATTCAAGAAGTGATTTTAAGCAGGCATTGATTTTTGCAGCTATGAAAGGGAGTTTCAACTTTAGAATACCTTATAGTGAGAAGGTTAAAGCTATAGTTGTATGTTCCCATCCTAGTTGTCCATGGAGAGTGAGAGCTTCTCTCTGTAAAGCAGACGCAACATATACAATCACTAAACTGGAAGATAAGCATGATTGCCAAGGAATTAATTGGAATAGAAATAATATGGCTACAATCAATTAGATTGCTGAAATGATCAGGGCGACATTAAAAAGAAACATAATATTACTCCAAATGAGCGGCAGAAAAGATTAGAGAATGAATTTAACATTTCAATTCCTTACATGAGAATGTGGAAGGCTAGAGAGCTTGCACATCAAAACTGTGTTTGGGTCAGCATAGGATAGCTATGCACTGGTTCTATTGATGATTACATAATTACAAAATAGAAATCCAGGAAGTTATATGAAGGTTGATTATGATATGGAGACTCTTAGATTCAAAAGAGTTTTTATTAATTTATCTATTTATATTGATTGGTTTTTGGTTGGTTGTAGCTAGACCATTAATTTTCTTAGATGCATGTCATTTGAAAGGGGGTATCTAGGTATTTTACTTGCGGCAGTTGCTTTAGATGGTAATAATAGTTTGTTTTCATTAGTATTTGCTATTATTGAGACTGAATCAAAAAGCACATGGAGTTGGTTTCTGAAAAACTTAAAGGTGACACTTGGTAATAATGCACAAGATATATCTTTTATGTCTTATATGAAAAAAGGCATTAAAGAGGCAATCAAAGAGCTTGATATTGGTGTTGAGCATCGTGTATGCCTTGGACACTTATGAAAAAATATTAAGAAGGCATTTCATAGTCGTCATGTTTTAGGTAATGTATTCTATATGGCAACTAATACATATTCCATTGATGAGTTTCACAAAAACATGGAGCCGATATTCGGCATTAAAGAAAAGTTGTATGCATATTTGTATAAGCTGAGTTTCAAGTTAATTGGTCTAAAAGTCAGTTTCTACCATATATCAATTCTGCCTATAATACGAACAACACAGTAGAATCTTTCAATGCATGGATCTCGGAACACAGGAGTAAGGTGGTGACTGACCTTCTGGATGCAATCAGAATGAAGCTCATAGAACAAAGAAATTCTAGAAGAGTTGATAGATTGAAGTCGAATAGTAAGGGTTATCTAGTACCCACTGCGAGAGAGCAAATCAGGATGGTTACTACTAGGAAGGAATATTTGATAGTTAGACAATCCTGTAGCACAAAAGCAGAGGTAGATGGGAATACATGTAGAAATGAAGTAGACCTTGTACAAAAGATGTGCACTTATATGGAATAATAGATTACTGGGCTACCTTGTGTGCATGCTGCAGCTTTTATTAGCTCTTTGGATCATCCTTTGTGACACACTTATGTTGATGATTATTATCATATGTACAGGTACGACTGTATTTATTTTTAATATATTATTAATATTAATATTATTATTATTATTTGAAAGTTCATTTGATTTTTTCTGTTTGAAAATGTATATTTGGTTTTTTGCGTATAGGTATGCTATGTCCTATGAAGGGTCCATAGCAACATTATCCAATAAGGAGAAATGGGATAATTCTAGTTTCTGTTTGTATCTTCAACCACTAATTACAACACGCCCAAGAGGTCATCCAAAAGAGAAAAGAGCAAGAAGTTTTCTTGAGAAGAACCATCATTGAGCCCATTGCGGAATGTGTGGTCACCATAGGTCTTCATGTAAGAACCCAATTAATTCGACAAATTCTGAAAATTGGAGCCAATCAAGCTAAGTTCCAAGAAAACGAAGAAGGTAAAGTGTTATTTTTGGACCAAAAATAACACTTATTTATGCTTCTAATATATCTAAACTTCAAATATATAGGGAATCTTCGGCAACTACTGTTTATGCAAGAGACAATGTGGGGCTAAGCCAAAGTGGTGATTGGGGTCAGGCACAGGAGTATTTGACTAGTGGTTATGTTGTGTTTTAAAAGTTTTCACGAAACATGTCGCACTGTTGAACTTTTTTAATAATGTTAATTAATCCAAGCTTAGATCATTGCTTGGATTTAAAAGTTTATTTATTTTGTTAATTTTTGACTATTTTGGTTATGTAGATATTATTAATCTAAGCTTAGACATATGTCTGAATTTTAAATTTTATGTATTCTGTTAGTAAAGAACTCCTGTGGTACATTTATGGTTTAGAGGTGGTGTAGAATATTATACGTATCATGACTAAATATTAGAAGAAATTGTTATTTTTTTGCCATAGTGAGCTACATGATTTGGAGCTGTTGATGGCTTATTTTTATGTAATTTGGTACCAGATGCAATTGTAATTTTCAGAGAACTCATTGATTAAGCACTAAGAAGCTTTCATATTTAAGTATTTTTACATGATGGAATCAAGCTACATATATAATGCAAATATTCGGCGCCATCAAGCTGTATTTTTATATGATGTAATATCTAGCGCCATCAACTTGTTCTTATTCAAATGCTCCGATCATTCGATCTAATCAATGAGTTCAACAATAATCTCTCATTAGTGTCACAGGTTTTGTTGCTTGCTCCTTCATTTTGAAAATCACATAAGGAATTTAATACATCTCAAGTCTTACACATCATAAGGAATTTAATACATCTCAAGTCTTACAAATGACATGAAAACTAAAACCTACATCTTAAAAAGGAACAACATAAACTGAATGATGATTACAATAATACACATCTTCAACAACAACTCGTTTCTTCTGAACTTTCTATTAATTCTTTCTTTCATTGCAAACAGTTGGTACTTAATGTCACCAGAGCTGTGATAAGCATCATCCACCCACATGAAAAAATTGCAACCATCTAATGACTTGTAACGCGTGCATCTGTAAAATTGTCTTCCAGTATTCTCTCCCTGTCTAGTAGTGTACAATCCACAATCACAATTACAACTGCAGAGCACCATGTTTGCTGGATCATTATATCCATCGGACGACAACCTAGATGTATTATTCATTCTATCCTATGAAAAAGAATATAAAATTTATAAGAAAAATAATTTTGAAATAATACAGTCTAATAATAAGAGGGGTAATGTGCATTGCAATAATCTATCAAAAAATTCATGGCAGTAAATAATTTGTAATATACTCTACTTGAAATAAGATGAAATTCAGTAACACCCATGTTATATCTTTCTTTATATTCTGAATTATACCTTGTGCCTAAATGAAAATTTTATTAAGATGACAATAAAAAAAATGAGTTCAAAAAAATGAAAAAAATATACTTGTGGGAATGCATTAAGGGAAATCAACAACAAGGTGAGCACAGTAATAGATGCTTGACGGGAGTGCTAATGGAAGAAGCTTTGCGCGATGCTGGTGGTGATGAAAGGAGATGTATATAATGAAGGCGAGTGAAGAAGATTTGTGCGTCGTGAGGTGCTGGGAGCAGAAATTAGTAATGAAGGCGAGTGAAGAAGATCTACACCGTGTGCCGTGAGGTGCTGCGAGTAGAAATTAGTATCGATATTGGCAAGTGAAGAAAGTCTGAATGCTGTGAAGTGCTGAGCGGAAATCGACGCCGATGGTAGTAATGGAAGAAGACATCCATGATGTGCGGTGATTTTAGGGTAGATTTGCATTGTACCATGTATTGAAGAAGAAAAATATTTATACAAGAGTAAATATATAATTTTAAAGAATTATTAACAAAATATTCTTTTTTTAACTGAATTCTAACTGAATTTAAAAATGCGTGCATGTAAGTTTTATAATATTTTGAGTGTGTATAATGTAATTAAGTAAGAATGAATAAATAATTAGATGTTCTTTATTACGTGCCGCAATCTTTTCCAAATTACCAAGTCCTTTAATTTATTGCCTTCATTTCCTCCACTATTATTATTATTATTATTATTATTATTATTATTATTATTATTATTATTATTATTATTATTATTATTATTATTATTTTGTTAGAAACATTTCCCCTATTGTGGGAATAGGCTCAACAATAATTGTTCAAAACTTGGTTCTTGATCCATTTTCTACTTTGGAGCTCTTGTGTTGTTTATCCAATATAGAGTCACAAATTTTGTTAGAAATCATCTAGAATACAATAACATTTCACCCACTTTAATGCTTCTTACTATCTTTAGCCACAACAAGGTACCAAAATAGTTCCGAGGACCACCTAAACATTTTTGGACTCTAGTTAGGGTATGCAAGCATCTTTATATTAATATTTTTCAAAAACATAAACTGAAAAAAAAGTAAAAATTTATTGTAGCTTTATTAAATGAAATACAATAAAAAGTCATCTCAATCTACTAGGATAAATAAGTACAATCTATTGATGTAACTAATAGATAATTATGGAGTAAACTTTTTCTGAGTACACAGCTTTTGAGAAAGTGACAAAATTAGAAATGGATATAGAAAATAATAAATAGACTTATACCAATTGATGCTTGAAATAAGTTAAAGTTCTTTGCACATTCTATGAGTGTAGAGTCAATAGAGTAATGGTTCAATATAAAACATAATTTAAAGAATAGAATATGTATAATATATGTAAAAAAAAATTCAATTCTAAGACTTACTTCTAGGAAAGAATTAGGTGGCTAGAATGAACTTTATAATAAGATTTGTTATTTGTTATGGTTCATGATAACTCGAATTAACACTAGACTTTAAAATGTATTTGATGTTACGAATCATTATGAAAAGATTTAGATAAGTTTTAACCTTATTAAAAGTTGTCCCATGATTGGACATTTTAATTAAGGAGCTAGTAACACCTGAATTGAAGAGGATAATACCATGACTAATTTTGAATCCACCGACTACCTCATCCCATCTTAAAAGTACTATTAGAGATCATAATTGGCACATTCGTGTTGAAATTTGAAAAAAATAAGTCATACCAATATTATATAAAATCCCTATGATTTCTTTTGGAATTAAGGGTGATATCTCATACAATAAATTTTTTAATTTACATGAGAAACATCTTGAGGTGATAGAAAAGGAAATGAGCTCTTTAATTTTAGTGGGCTTTGTTTGGTTAGTTTTTCTAGGGGTCATTTTATGCAATATAAAAAATTGACACATATGATCAAATAAATGTTTATTATGAAGGTTAATATACAATATAGAAATTTGTTTATAAATTAGGAATGTTCTACAATACCAACTAAAAGTAATGTATGGATGATAAATATGCTACATATGAGGAATAAATAATTACATAAGATAAGATAAATATAATGTGTGATAAATAAATGATAACAAAAATATAAGACTGGGACTCTATAGGCGATTACTTTCTTCGTATAAAGGAAGGTATAGTGTAACAAAAATGTAAGAGCAAAACAATTCACAAATGAACTAAAATGCTATATTGAAAGATGAAATGCTACATATGAAGGTCAAAATGGAACATATATTTAATAAAAAAAATTGTTTGAATGATTATTACAATATATAAACAATAATTTATTTCGTATGAATTTGAGCTATGTAACAAAAAAGAGTAAAATAACGCTCATTAAAATGAAATGCTATGTTCAGAAGCTTGAGGTGCAATCTGTGTTTACTAATACACTCCAAAGACCTTAGGTAACAAATAAGAGAGAAAATTTTTCAATAATGTGAAAAATGGTCTGAAAAAGATTATAGGGAAAATATACTGCATGTGGTTGTGAGAGATTAGAGAAAAGAAAGAAAATGCTAGGGTTTACTCATTTCGAAGCTAATGCTGTACTATTTAGAGAGAGGAGAAGGCTTTTTAATGTCGATAATTTATCTTTCTGTGAGTAGAAAAACAATACAAGGAGTTTCCAAGCTGATGCTCCGCATTTTAGAGAAGAGAACTTTTTGATAATGATATTGTGCCTTTCACAGAGGAGAAAGATGAGCCTAGAATTTTCTGAAGCCAATGCTCTACATTTTAGAGAGAAGGCAGCATTGTAACAGTACAACGCTTTGCCTTCTAGAGAAGCAGAGAGGAAGAAGAAGATGCTGATGAAGCTTTGCCTTCCAGAAAGGCGGAGAGGAAGAAGAAGAAGTGCCATAGCTTTGCCTTCCAGAAAGGCAGAGAGGAAGAAGAAGATGCTAGAGTTTTCAAAGTTTAAATGAAAATGAGGCGGAGTAGTGTTTAAACAGTGAACTGTTCGATGACATTTAATTGACTTTTCTATTTGGCTTTAGTTGGGACCTACCTTAACATATGGCATATAGATATATAATGGCTTCTAAAAAATTTACGTGTTAAGATGTTTGAATAGAATAATTATTCTTCTTCTATTGTCTTCCCTTATCGCTTTCTCCATCTTTTTCTCTCCCCTCACTATCTTCTTCTTTGTCTATCTGCGCACGACCATGGAGGATGGCTGGCACACAGCTCTTGTGGTGAATTGTGCATTCGCCAACCTCCTTCTTATGTCCACGTGCTGTTGTGTGAAGAGTGACATAGAGAGAGCAAGGGCGACAAGCAGGAGCAAAGGGAAGAGAGAGAGATAACGAGGGGGTGGGTAGAAGTAGAGAGAAAGGAGAGAGAGTGTGTGTGTGACGCCCGTGGCAGAAGAGGGCAGGGAGTAATTGCCGGGTGATATTCTAAGAGAAAGGAATCACTGAGGCAAAGTAAGGCTTCTAGCAGGGTTTTAGGCCGAATAATGAGTGGTGAGAGGGGCACATGAATAAATCGTCCTACATCGAAAAAGGAGAAAGATCTTGAGTTGTATAAGTAGGTAACATGATCTCAAATAGTAGAGGTGTTTAGGCAATAATATGTTCTCCAATCTGCTAGAGATAGAATGAGAGAGAAGTTAGTTCGATTGATGCAGCGAGATATGACAGTACATGAATATGAAGCCAAATTTAATGCACTTGCTAAATTTGCTCCACAAATGATTCCAAATGAGAAGAAGAAGTGTTATCTCTTTCGAAAAGGGCTACTTGATTCTATTTATATAGTAGTTTTTGCCTTTTCAACATCAAGTGTACTCTGAACTGTTGAACATGGCAAGCATAGTGGAGCAAGACCAATTGATTATTCAGAATTGGAGGACATTACTTGGAGCGAATTTTTAGAGGCGCCTATTGGGGCAAAACTGTGAGGCTAATGATGAAAAACTTCATAATTAAGCGTGTTTGGGCTAGAGTAGCACTGGGATGGGTGATCTCCTGGAAAGTGCTGAAGTCATGCAGTTTTCCTAAAGCTAAAGCTAGCAATACTTCTACATTGAGATCACAGAATATTACAATATGGTATCAGAGCCAATCTCTGGCAATACAATGTGGCTTGAGGACGAACCGGGCAGAAGCTGGTGGGCCAGTGACGTCCATGGCCGAAGAGGGCGGGGAGTGATCGCAGGGTGATGTCCTAACAGAAAGGAATCATTAAAGCAAAGTGCAGCTCCTAGCAGGCCTTTAAGCCAAAAAAAAATGAGTAGTGAGAGGGGCACATAAATGGATCGTCTCACATCAAAAAAAGAGAAAAATCCTGAGTTGTCTAAGTAGATAATGTGATCTCAAATGGTAAGGCATTCAGGTCCCCAATCTGCTAGAGATAAGATGAGAGAGTAGCTAGCTCGACTGACGCAGCAAGATAAGACAGAGCATAAATATGAAGCCAAATTCAATGCACTTGCTAAATTTGCTTCACAAATAGTTCCAAATGAGAAGGAGAAGTGTTATCTCTTTCGAAAAAGGCTACGTGATTCTATTCGTACATCAGTTTTGTCTTTTCAACATCAAGTATACTCTGAACTGTTGAACATGACAAGCATAGTGGAGCAAGACCAACTGATTATTCAGAATCAGAGGACAATACTTGGAGCGAATTCTTAGAGAGGCAAAATCGTGAGGCTAATGATAAAAAACTTCGTAGTTAAGCGTGCTTGAGCTGGAGTAGCACTGGGATGGGTGACCTCTGAAGTGCTCAAGTAACGCAATTCTTTTAAAGCTAAAGTGGGCAATATCTCTATATTGAAAACACAGTATGTTACAGGGAGAGAGAGGATGGGTGGGAGCGGAGAGAAGGAGAGAGGTGGCGGAGAATAAATTCATAAGTTTATAAAATTTTAAATATTAAAAAAATTAAAAGACTTAATTAATAAATATATTAAAACTCAGAGATCATAAATTTAAAAATATAAATGTGTAATATTATTCCCTAAGCTGTTTTCAAAAAAATATTATACCTTAAATGCAAAAATTTAAGTATAATTTACCAATAAAATTAATATCAATACGATTAAATTAGACTATCAAATTTAAATATGATTTAATTAGTATATGTTAAATATGATAAACAAATTAGATTAATTTGGCTCCAGTTTAATGTAAAATTTTGCCAAGAAAATTATATTTTCATATTATCATTTTTAAAATATAGTTAATTTTGATTTTTTTTGGAGCCAGGCTACTGATCTTCATATATTCCACCTGAAAAAAAATAAGTTTCTTTATCTTATTATTAGGGTGAATTACAAATTTTTTTGATGGTAAGGTAAATTATATTTTAAATTTTTACATTTAAAACATAATATTATAAAATTTTATAATTTTAAAAATTTAATATTTGAGTCTCTAACACATATATATTTATCTCTCATCTATTTTTTGATATTTATAATATTAAAATTTTATAAAATATTAATGATACTCTCATCTCTTGTGCAGCTTCTTCTTGCTCTCTACTTTCTCTGTAGCTTCCTGAAGTTGGCAAGAGAGAGCAAGTCATCGGTTGATCTTTTTTTGATTTGTATTAATATTTTTTAATTTCGCATGCTTTTTAAAATTCTGAATGTCTATATAAATTAAGTTAAATAATTGTAAAAATAAAAATAATCTTATGAAAAAGAAATATAAAAATATTATGTAAAATATGACAGCAAGGCACGTGCCGGTATTTGCTCGAGGTTTCATAATTGACGACGGTCGCCGCGTGGAAGAAAGGGAAAAAGCAACTGTCGGACGGTTGAAGCGTATTTTTTATTTTTCTTTGAAAAAAATCATTTTCATGAGAAACTTTAATGTTGATTGAGTCAAAAAAAACAGAAAGAAGAAAACTTTAATGTTGATATCCTTTTCAAAATTTAATCATATAATCATGTAAGTTAAGATGTTAATTAGGTCATGACTCATCACTTAATTTAATAGTGTAATTAAATCATTTTAATATTGATTGAATTTGATTAAATATTAATAAATTATTAATCCAATAAAATATTAAAATAATTCAAAAATAAAATCATCCCAAAGATTTATTAGATAATAATTTAGACGACGTTTAGTTTAATTTATAAATAATTTTTTATAAAATTATAAAATTATTAATTAAAAAAAACATTGACATTATTAAATCTATTAAATCTATTCAATCCCCTTAATAACTATTCAATCTATAAAATTTGAGCTGATCTTAATATATTTAATAGATTTAAAAAATGATTAAAGTTTCATCAATTTGGAGATTTTTTTATCATATCATTTCTGCATCAACATTGATGGGTTGAATTGAACGCCATTATCAACTAAAATGTATGAGTGTTTTTATGATTTTTTTTGTGACATTTTTTGATTAATTAGATCTCAAATGCCCTTAATTTCTTTAGCCCGCCTCCACCGTTGACCAACCGAGGGGCCAAATCGTGCTTATTATTTTTTACGATATTTGATAATAAGTAATTTTATTTGATAGTCTAATTCAATTATTTTAATATTAATTTAATTAAAATAATTATTAACAAATTATTAGTTTAATAAATGACCAAACAAACTCCAAAATAAAATTATTTAAAAAATTTTAGCCAGTTTATAGTGAACTTAATTAATACATGATCTAATAGTGTATTAATTAAGTGTGCGTTAATTATCGTGCACTTAATTAATACATTGATTGCAATAATCAAATTCGAACACTTACATAAAATATTCAAGTACTATTAATAATTCTTAAAATTGGTATTCAATGGGAATGAAAAATTTTCAATTACTTCGAACATTTAGATATATTTTTAACATCAATTAACTGTTGCATAATATTGGATAATAATGTTTTAATACATATTTAAGGATTTGAATAACAGGTAATGTAACTTATAATGTGAATATTAGTAGTACTCAAATATTCTAGAGGGTTTATTACTTAGATGTTATAATGAATATGTCTAAACACAACATACCTAAAATTTTTAAATTAGATATGTAATATTTAAACTGAAATAAATTAAAAATATAATATTTTTATATAAATAAAATAATAATTAATTATAATCAAGGTAAATTAATTTATTAAAAATTACAAAAAAAATGAGTTAAATTATATTCTTATCATACTCAAAAGAGCTAAATTAACTCATATAGGCAATTATAATGGATTAGAAAGATAGATGAGCCAAAAGAAGTTTTTTTTCACAAAACTTGTTGCGATAAATTTTGATCAAAAATTTATTTTTATTGGAATTGTAAAGTGTGACTTTAGATATACAAATGAAATTAGAAAATAGTTTTGTACGTAGTCCCTAAAATTATGCTAGCTATTACAGATTTATAATTGAATTGATTTAAAATCTTTTTAATTAGTAGCTCCGACCAATTCAATTTAAAATTCTTCCAGGAAATTGTCATTTGGTGTATTCCAACTGCACTAATAAAAATAATAAAATATTTATCCTAATAAGTGATATATATTTTATCAAACAAAAATAAATTATATCTGTCATTTTCAAAAATTTATTAGTTTAAATGATACTTTTAAAACTTATTATTTTTAAATAATATTTTTTATTTTAGAATAAATTTACAGACAATATACTGTTTTTAAAATTAAATAAAAGTGTTATATATATGAGATTAGGGTGTAGTCTCTAAATAATAAATTTTGGAAGGTGATAAATATAAATAAAAAAAAAAGAAAAACAGTTGGAGCTTCTTCTTCCTGTTGATTTACGTGTTGGAGCCTGTCGAGCAGGCAGAAGCATGGCCGGCATTGGGACTGCTTTTCGATACTTCTTCGTCCCTTCCGGTGGATCGAGTTCGAAGGGCTGCAGTCCATTGCTCCAGTTCAAGGTACATTGCTCCAGTACTGCCTGATCGGAGCATTTCTGTGTTTAGGTATCAAACAATAGTTCTGTTTATTCTCTTCACCCCGTGCGTGGCGCCCGCTGAAGTAGAAAGGTACGTAAAGTTCTTTCAAAAAAATGTAGAAAGGTAAAGAGGTATCCTGGGGAGGTGGATTCTCGTGCAGGAAGAAAACATCACTCTGATCTGATTATATATCTTATTGCTTTTCTTCCCCTTTCTTTTATTATTATTATTCCTACAGACCAACCACCCTTGCATTTTCCTCTTTCAAATGCATTTTTTGACTCTTGACGTGTAAAAGATCCTAATGTTTTATTTAATATTCTGATTTTGATCCGTAGATGCTGGATTTCCGTATACGTCGTTTGAAAATTTGGCCAGCGCTGCAAGTGGAGTGATTTCGTTGTTGGCCATGTGTTGCCGGAGACCCATAATTAAGCTGGGAGAAGGTGGATTTGGGCAGGCAGTAACTGAATCTGACTTCACCTAAGTTTACTCCTTACATCTCAAGGTACTTGTACCTCTTCAATGCCGAATTATTTTTTATTCGTCTAATAATATATAAAAAGAATCTGGCAAGTACCATTTGTCAGTTTCCGGGGTTGCGCCCAACCGGGGAAGGCTGCACTTCCATCATGTGCTTTTAAGGAATCCCCATACTCCCGTAGCTGTTCGTGTTCTGACGTGAATGCATGGTACGTCTTGCTGTACTGTTCTGCATTCTTCCTTCATTGCATACCATTATTAATTTGTCTTGATTATCATATAATTTTTCCTGCGCATCATTAATTTCCTGCAAGTACTCTCCTACCTGTTCACTGCTCTCTTGGACCCATCATGTTCAGCTTGCATCCCTGATGTACATGAGTTGATAAAGAGAATTTGAACATGTTTGTAGATAAAGAGAATTTGAATATATATCAGAGCTTTGATTCTAAACGGAGCATTTTAACTTATGGACAACACTCGTGCTGCGCAAGACGAGCAACTGCCATTCCAAGGACATGTAGAAGAGGCTGATTGCACGACGGTTGTGCCAGCCAATGCCGCTGTGGAGGGTGCTCCAGTCTTAATGTCAGAAGCTGGAACTGTGAGATGTGCAGGCCTTCATCTTTTCTTCAAGGACATAAGGTAAGCGTTCATGTTAGGAATACTAAGAGCATTCTGAGCCCGACTCAACACATTTTTGTAATTTAGAGTCAATGCACTTAATTTGCAAGCGCACCTTAGACTGGATTTCTTTAATCTATGCAAATAATGAATTGTTAGTTAATTGTTGGTGTTGATATCTGATATTTCCTTGACTAAAATGATGTTGCATTGTTTGCATTAAGATTTGATGTTGTTTTATGCATGCTATAGATTTGAGAAAATATTCGATATTATTGAAATTTGCAGCTCTGTTTTCAAGCTGGACGAGTTAGGCCGAGAGGTTGCTAGAATTGCAATTCCCGCAGCATTGGCTTTAGCAGCAGACCCACTTGCTTCTTTAGTCGACACTGCATTTATTGGCCGATTGGGTTTGCCTCTTGTCTTGAATTTTTCATTGTCATGCTATGGAACTTACGAGCTCCTCAATGGAGAATCAACCTCCTTGAAGTCAACCTCCTACTAATAAAAAATCCTTTTTCTTAATTAACGTCTTATCTTATGCCATTGATTTACGTAAGACATGCTAAATGAAGTCATTTTTTTAAATTGCATTTATTATGTCTTTAAAAATATAATGTCAGCATTTTTTTGTCTGCTTGATGTTTAAGAATCATAGACATGCTCAAACACGACTTCATGCACTTGATGTCAAACTGTTTGATTTTGATGATATATATATATATATCTATATATTTTTTGATAATAAGCTTCGTGATAATTGCATAGTATTTTTTTGTTTTTCTTTCTAAGTTTCTGTTGCTTAATTTTATTTTCCAATGGAGATATATATTGGACTGAGGATTTGTGATTATAGATTACAAAAAACATACTGTTTAGTTTTTTTTTTTTTGGATTTTCTCTAATGGCATTCATCTGTTTTGCTATTGGATTTCTTTGACAGATTCGATGTAGATGGGGAAATAGAACAGGAAATAGGAGAAGGGATGAAAGGGAAGTAGTTAGGGAGAATATGAGGAAGAAGAGAGAGAGCTTGATTTAAGAAGATTTTCATCAAATCTCAAAGTTACATAAATGAATTGGGCTCTTAATATGGAGATTTTAGCCTGCACATCAAAGGAACAACTAAACACTTTTGTTTACTTGAACTGCTCAACCTCAAATGGAAACATAATAAAAAAAATAATTCTATCTAATTTTAGAGCTTTAATTCAAGTATGTTGCCTTTCTTACACTTAGAATTTCCTAGCCTGAAATCACATGAATTAATGGGCGAATCTCCATCTTTCTCTCCCTCATGAAAAACCTTTCAAAGTAAACCTTAAGTTGGACTTACAAAAACTTGGGCTCACTATTCGATACTCCTCGTCAATAAGTTGTATTTGCCTTAAAAGCTGAGCATCAGAGTCCAGCTGGCCCTCACTACGGCTCATAAAATCACCATCTAGAAATAGAATATGGATGTAACTGCATCTTGGCATTGCTCGAAGCCCCGAATGGAGAAAACTTCAGACCTAAAATACCTTTAAGACAAACATTGGACAAAGGAGGAGGCTTCAAGGTGGGAATTGGTGCTTTTAACCATAAAACATCCAATAAGATTGATACCAATAGATTTGTTAACATATTAATTTGTTATAAGCAAGTTTAGCAACTGAAAGACCAAGATTCAAATTTATAGGTATTTTTGCCTATAAGACATCTAAATGAATCATATATATTTCTATGAACTACTTCATTTTGAACAATTTTGTGTGATATGTTGAAGTGAGTGACTATTTAGTACTAAATATTTCTTATGGAGTTTCAAAATAAGGAATAAAAATCATGAATCTCTATGACACCACAGAAGCAGGCAACCTCTGAAACTTTTCAATTGAAAAAAATGTCAATATGTAATGCATCATTAGTGTTGCTGCAAAATGAAATTAGCCATTTTAGAAAATCTATTGACTTGGGCAGTGGGACTAAATGAGAATAAAAATATTTTTATGACGAGGGTTTTAAAACTTGGGCAGTGAGATATTGATGGGAACATTGATTTAATATGGATGACTGTTGCTAACGACATCCAGATAGCGGGAGAGAATGTGCTGGGAGAATTTAAAAAAAATACTCTAAATAATAAAAATATTTTGTGGTGAAAATAAGATATATAGGCATTGTTTGGTAATTATCCAAAAAAATTAATAAAAGAGAAAATAAATTATTTTATAGAGTTGATGAGAAAAGAAATTATTTTAATATTAGGAGGTGCGTAAGATGCGAAATAAAGTTGATTTTAAAATTAGAATTTATGCTAGATGTGAAATTAAAATTTATGTTGAATGTGAAATAAGTTATTAAAATTTATGATAAATTTTAAATATGAATAAAATATTATTGTACCCCAAATTGGGCACTTGCCAAATAAGGTCATAAGAAAAGATTTAAGAGAAGATTTATTATAAAAACTAGTTTAAATATAGAAATAAAGAGCATTGAGAGTAATATATTGTGGTTAGATCGTAGTCCAAGAAAGTTGTTTATAATATAAAGAATATAACCTTTAAGAACCCATATAAGAAGTTAGATACTAAAATACATATATGTGTAAGATAAGAAATGAAAATTAAGATCTAATTCAAATAAAATGCATTAAGGATGAATATTAAAAATATTTTTTAAGAAATATGACATTCAATATAGATGAATCAGTTGTTTTTATAACTTTTTCAATGGAAGTTGTGGCAAATTAGTTGATTTAAGAGAACTTAGTATTCGAAAGATGAATAGAAATTGCTCATACATCCAGCGTATTAGTAAATTTGAAGTTTTTGAGGTTTTAAAAAGATTATTAGTAGAAAAATAGTAGAACCAAATAACATTTCAATAGGTGTTTGAATATGCATGGGGATGAAGGAGTTTTTTAGTTCACCAAATTATTTAATATAATTTTAAAGATTGAAAGGATGTCGAATGAATAAAGAAAAAATATATTGATATTTATTTATAAAAATAAAAGTGATTTATAGAATTGTACGAACTATAACAAAATTAAATTAATAAAATATACTTTAAAATTTTAAGAGAAAGTGACTGAATATAGATTACACAATAGTATTATGGTATTATAGAATCGATTTGATTTTATGTTAAATATATTTACTATAGAAGCTATTTATTTATTGAGAGGTTCAATGGAAAAGTTTCGAGAGAAAAAAGAGATTTGCATTTGATTTTTATAGATTTAGAAAAGACTTATGATAAAGCCTCATGTGAAGTAATTTGGAGAGTTTTACAAAAGAAAAAAAATTTGTGTTGCCTTTACTCAGGTTATTAAAACATGTATATGTGTTACTTGTATTCAAATTAAGTTTAACTAAGGAGTTTTCTATTACAATTGGATTACATTTGGACTAACTTTAACTTCAAATCTTTTTACATTGATTATGAAAGTCTCAACTTGATTTCGTTTAGAAAGTGCTTTAGTGTATATTTTTAGTGTATAATTAATCTTTTTGTTATTGACAAAACTGAAAATGGGTATAAGGCAAAACTTCAGCTATAAGTATTTCTTTCTTTGCTAAATATGCACTCTATATATTCAGTTTTTGATCTGCTGAGATGAAAATTTTTAGATTTTAGAGCATTCCTCCAAAGCTGTACTTGTCTATTTTGTTGCTCTTCCTTAAAGTTCAACCTATAGATGATATGGTAGATTAGGTTATTTGGCCTAGAGTGAAATTTATGGCGTGGAATATATCCCTAATATCTGGGAGCTCATTAGGAAAAGGTTTTCTTTCTCAAGAGGAAGATCGATTTATGTTGCATAAAACTGTATATCTGGTCAAACCAGTCTAGCCACTATATCGATCAAAGTCTAGCTATCACTAGTTGATATGTCAAACTCTCAACCACTCAACATGATAATGTTCTTGTCTAGGGCGGAGGAAGTGACCTTAACCTTTGACTGACCAGGGAAAGGTTTGTTAGTTTTCAAAATGTTTTTTTTTCTCCATAGAATTTTAAAAAATATATCTTATTTATTCCATTGAGAGTCACATCTAGATAATAACCAAGGTTGATGTAACAAAATATGTGTTACATCTATGGTAAAATATTACAGTTAATGGAGGCCTAATAAATCTATTAATTAGGTCACAAATAAAGTAGTTTTTATTAAGTTACCCTAAAGGTGAAGGGTGATAGCACATTTAGCTACAACATTCATAGTACTACCATTATTGAAGGTTACACGTCCTATCATTTCAATTAATATTTAGATATTGGGAAAATACTAGTTTCTTTTATTGTCTAGCTTGATTATGGGCAAACCACATCTACCAAGTGTAATGTGCTCATACTCGGGCTTTGCCTCACATTCTAGTCAGTTTTATTCCTTGAATATATGACTGACTTGACAACCTTATTCTCTTAATCAATGAGCTCAATATGCATGGTTGTTTTGCTTTAGGACTACGACTCACTATTGTGAATCAGTTGCTATGTGAATGGTGACGCTGAATGAAAATCGAATTTTCTTGAAATTCGGCCGTAGCCTATAATACTATAGCAGTAAGAGAAGATACATCAGGTACAAAAGTTTTGATCCTCGTCGAGAATCGCACAAAAATCGAGTGGGAGGGACATGCCCCTACGCCACTCTGTATCATCTAAACAAGAAAATGAAGCTACAAAATCGGCCGCTCTATTAGCGGCTCTGTATACATGAGTAATCCTATAAGCCTTGAAGGCGCAAAAAAGGTCGGCGATCTGGGCCGTGGTCTTGTCAGGAGGGTGTCCTCTGGCTGCCCGATGAAGGTCCGCAATAGTGATGGCTGAGTCGCCCTCTATCTAGATCCCGTCCGCCGTATCCGCCCACTCTCGGGCGGCTGTCATCGCGATGAGTGCTCCCATCGCTTCTGCTGTAGTAGAGGATGAGTGTAGAGCCTTGAACCAGTTGCTGCTAGAAAATTGCCTTTGGTGATCTCGAACAACTCCACCCTGCTCCTGCCGCACCGTTCTGTTAACAGGAGGAGCCATCGAAGTTCACCTTATCATCGTGGGGGGGGGGATCCCAGTGGGATGAAGAGGGGTAACAGCAGCCTTCAAGGCTGTTGGGATCCCAGTTCCCCACGTTGGATGAAGGTTGTTCTTGCGCTTCGCTAAAATGAACTAGTGCAGCTATTACTCTAGGCAATGAGAACGGTTTGTTGTGGACCCGGTCGTTGCGAGCTCTCCAAGAGTGTACAATGCAGCACCACACGGATGGCTTGAGATCAGCTGGATTTCGTTGAACTCGTGCCTGCAAGTTGCTGAGAAAAAATGTGCAGAAGATTACCAACCGCAAGCTTGGGACGATGGAGATGTTCGCTGCCCGTATCAGCCACCAGAGCTGGTGGCGTCAGAGTGGCTGTCCGGGGAGGGGACTCTTGCTGCTGTCGCCGGTATTACTGCTACCATTATTGAAGTGGATCATATGGATCAAGAGAGTAGATTGGAAGAATCTAAGTCCTATGTAGATGTAGATTGACGAGTGCTCCCACGTCCAAATAAATTTCAAACTTCTAATTGAATTTTTACATATTATAAAAATCATGCATTAGCATGTTTTCTATAATATATATTTATAGAGAACAAAATAAGTCATTTAACCGTTGTGATTTGTATGCAAAAAAAAAAAGAAAATTACCTGAAAAATCTCTGGCTTTTAAATAATGTATATATTTATTGTTTGCACTATTTAATGATAATTTTTCCTATTTACTTGATAGTTTGGTTAAAAAAAAAAAACCCCTTGGCTCGATCTCACACAATTTCATTCGATATATATGGAAAAATTAGCTAAAGTTCGGACAATCGAGTCTAAAAAGGAGCATAACATGAATATGTCCAAACTTTAGTTAGTTCGGTCTACTCAAAGCTCTAATTAACACTGCTTGCTAAATATTACAATTATGTTCAAAATTAATTTTTCTTGATTGTAATTAATTCTTTTTAACTTGGAATTATAATCGCTTAAATTACAATAATAATTATCGAGCCAACTATTAGCATAACATACATCTTGCAATTGAAACTATCTAAACAAACTTATATCAGTAATAAATAAATTTATTTATGAACAATCATCGATCAATTAAGTGAAATTAAATTGTCATTTTAAAATATAACTTAAAGAATTAATCACATTAGGGAACCTTTAACTGAGCTGTTAATTACAATATATTCATGATTTCAAATATAAATAATTTCGTTATTCAAGCTCGTTTATTTAGAGTCAAGTTCTTTTAAAAATATAAATAAACTCGTTTGTTAAATTTTACTGAATAAATATGAGCAAACTTCTTGAGTAGAGCATAGAGCTGTTGGTTGAAAGCTCACCTTATTTACTGCTCTAATCTGGGAGAAAAACTTGGGTCGGATACCCCATAACAAGCACATTTTCGGACTCGCTTGTTATAGGGTAATAAGTGTCGTTATGGGGTTATCCTTATAAACGAGAGCAATTCTTCTCTAGATTTTTATAACAAGCAGCTATTTAATTCTCCAATATAACAAGGCACATTTATACCCATAACAAGCAGTCCGAAAATGTGCTTGTTATGGGAGCATCCGAACCCAATAAATTTTCCTGGACGGGTGAATGAACAAGTTAGCATAAAATATGGGATATTTTCTATCATAAAAAATGTGATATTTAAACACATAAAGCATGTCGTATGTTATTATCTTCATATAATTGTCTCAATAATTTATAAAATCAGGATTTAAACTTTAAAAGGAAGGGTCAAAGGTGCAAATTAGGACAAAGAAATCAAGATAAATCAAATCAAACTGATGTTTTGAAATGTCTAAATAGGCCTCAATAAATCAATATGTTAATAACGAAGAAATAATAAACACAATGATAATTGTTGCACTCAATTTGGATGAGTGTAGTTGAGAGTTGGATTCCTCAACGAAGCATAAGTACGGAACTAGGGTGTAGATATAATATGATACAAATATGGAGATGCAAAAAATTTGAAAATCTAGGATAATTATTCAATTTGTAAGTATACATCATGTAAATTATGATGCATCTTGGCTTATATGTAAATATTGTTATCTTGTTCCATTTGAAAAAAAAAAAGCAGACGGTGGTACCACCTCTTAACATTTAAATGGCAATTTACTCTTTTGCATGTAAAAACTTCATTTAATAAAGCTATTTCTATATACATAAGCATTTATATAATAAGTTATTATCTCGACTTTTGTTTTAGCTTCTTATTTGCAAACTGGATTCTAATTTTTTTATATTTATTTCTATTTAATTTTTTTTTGGATATCTGAAGTATCCTAGCATATCCTAATGCATCTAAGTAATTTATTTTATACCCAAGATATTCAAGTAAGTTTTTTTTTGCATTTGGATATGTGACATATTCAATACTCCGAAAAGTATTTGAGAGTATTATATATGATATAGAGAAGATGAAAAGTAGGGTTATTAATGGTTCGATCTCAAGCTGATTTGACTTTAGCTCAAGATTGAATTGAAATTTCTTAATTTGATCTTGATCTAATCTAAGCTTTGAATGATGGGAGTTTGATTTGATCTTGATCCGAGCTCGGCTTGGCTCATTATGTATTAATTCAAATTCAATTTAAGCCAAAGTTGATCCAATTTTAATTAGTTTTTGATCTTCAATCAAAACCATAGGCATACACATATTTGTTCTTTGAGTCATTTTTAATTCTTATTGTTTACCTTAATCTAATGACTGAGAAACCAAAAATTTGATGTGATTAGTGGGTTCAAACTAGAGGAATTTCTAAAGCAGCTTTCCAACTATGCTTTGTTAACAGTTTCAATTTCCCCTTTGAATGATGGCTATTTTTCTATTTTTAATGTATCAACTATTTACAGGTTCGGTGGAGCTTGCTGCGGTAGGAGTATCTATCGCAATATTTAACCAAGTCTCAAAGGTTGCCATTTATCCTCTTGTTAGTGTCACGACATCATTTGTTGCCGAGGAAGATACCGTATGTAGCAACATACTTGAAGAACAAGGAAACGTAGACTTGGAAAAAGCTTCCTCTATTTCTAGTGAATTGAAGGAGTCAGCTTCTTGCGATGAAGGTATACATGTCCAGCCATTTTCACAGTCTGTCGATGTTAACGCTTTGTAGTGTGGAAGTGTAAACTCCAATTCACAATTTTTGCCATTTTTAATCAGTTTCTTCGTGTAAAATTACTGGGCACAACATTCCTGTTGGTTCATGCACAAACTTATCGACTATGAAGCACAGGCGAAAAAGTGTTCCGTCAGTGTCAACAGCATTGATTGTGGGTGCAATTTTTGGCATTCTTCAGGCCATCCTACTCATTATTACATCAAAAATTGTCTTGAGTATAATGGGCGTAAAATCTGTAAGCAGATAAGATTTCACCTCTTCAAAGTCTAGTAAAATTCATGCAAATTAGAGTTTATAACTTATTACTCTTGTTGATGATTACAGAACTCTTTCATGCATAAGATTGGATTTACTTCTTGTTATAATACGTGGTAATTGTATTATATCTTTTATGGGTAGGGGTCCCCGATGCGATCCCCAGCCATGAAGTATTTGACATTGCGTTCCCTTGGTGCTCCTGCTGTACTTTTATCTTTGGCTATGCAAGGGGCTTTTAGAGGTCTTAAGGATACCACAACCCCCTTATATGCTACGGGTAATCAATCAATAACTATTATTTTTATTAATTTGTGTTAAAGCAGTATAAAGTAGAAAGAACGTTTATATTATTTTCTAATTTCAAAAAACACCAATTTTTTCTCATTGCAGTGGCTGGGGACCTGACCAACATTGTTCTTGACCCAATTATGATTTTTGTTTTCCATATGGGTATCAGCGGTGCAGCTATTGCTCATGTTATCTCTCAGTAAGTTTAAACCACACCAACCATAATCCAGAACTAATTTCATGATGAAACTTCATGTGATTTTTTCATCCTTCACATTTAATGGAAGCTTATTCCTGCAGGTACTTAATAACTTTGATTCTGGTATGTAGACTAGTCAAGAAAGTGGATGTGGTGCCACGTAGCATCAAATCTCTTAAATTTTCTAGGTTTCTTAGATGTGGTAAGACTTTACATGTGCTAATTACTAATGTATCGATGATCTTTTAGTATAGCATATTGTGTTCTTGGAGTTGTGATGAGGCTGCTAATGGAAATTGTTATAAAGTTGATGTTAGCTTCACATTCAGACCAAAATAGGCCAAAACTCTAATTAGCCGAGCCATTGCTTAGGACTACATAAATTGACAAGCCAGCTCATTGTCAGCAATTTTTTTCTTTGTATAAAACCTTCAAATTAAAGTCGTTTCTAAGGCTCTGCTTAACTTCTCTTTTCTGTGGAAAATTAGGATTTTTGCTGCTAGCAAGGGTGGTTGCGGTGACATTCTGTGTGACTATGGCGGCATCATTGGCTGCACACCATGGATCAACTCCTATGGCTGCTTTCCAAATTTCTTTGCAGGTTTGGTTATCCACATCTCTCCTTGCTGATGGGTTGGCTGTTGCAGGGCAGGTAGATTCTTCCTAACAATAATCTCGGCATAAAATTAAGCTACATGGTGAGAAAAATTAGATAATTGTAGATCATCTATGACTATGTTGCAGGCAATATTGGCTAGTGCATTTGCTAAAGGTGATCTTCAAAAAGTTGTGGCTGCGACATCTAGGGTTTTGCAGGTATATCTTCAAATAAAGTTCCTTTAGCCTTCAGGAGATTTTATCCTTAAAATGAATGCTTTGCAGTTAAGCATAGTGCTTGGTTTGGCATTGTCTGTTTTACTCGGAGTTGGATTGCGATTTGGAGGTGGAGTTTTCTCAAAAGACATTAATGTGATTAAAATAGTCAACAAAGGCATCCCAGTGAGTAGTTTATTAAACATCTTATATTTAAAGTTTCGTTGAGTACCATTCATACAATGTACAGTCTCATTAAACATAGCACTTAATGTAAAATGTCAAGAAAGTTGTCTGAATCTTCATTTTTGCCTGTTTTACTAATATACCTCAGTTTGTTGCTGGTACCCAAACAATCAATTCCCTGGCTTTTGTATTTGATGGTGTCAACTTTGGAGCTTCAGATTATACTTTTTCTGCTTATTCTATGGTGACTTCCCAATGAGATATCTACATGTATATCCTTTTTTATTTTAATAAGCCAACATATTCAGCTAACTTGCAGGTTGCTGTTGCCGCTGTGAGCATTCCATCCTTGATCTTCCTTTCCAATAGCCATGGATTTATTGGAATCTGGATTGCTCTGACGATATACATGAGCTTGAGAACATTTGCTGGTATTTGGAGGTATTCTGTACTGTTGTCCTTCTCATGCTATACATGTAGATGTATTGATCATATGGAAAATTATTACTCTATTAGTAGTTATACATTTCATCCTCATTAATTGCTTTATCCAATTATTTGGTTTTGGTTTCATGTATCGTTGGTTTTGCATGCATGTATAGTTGGTCATCAGTTATTTATTTATGATATAGCTTGTGGTGTTAATGATGACTTGTATATATCTTTTTCTATTAACAAGTTTACCTTTCACAATCTACATGTCTATAATTTTTTGTTCAGGATGAAATTGCCTCTTGCATGCTAAATCAGGCCCACACTAAGCAATGTGAACAATGACAATGACGAGGACAACATCAACAAAGCCTATATTCTAAACCTCATGGAATTCTCTTCTTCGTGTTGGCACCGCATGGCTTCTCAAGAGGGGCTTAATTTAGTATTTAAAAAAATTTGCTTAATCAAAGTGATGAAGTTATAATAGACAATTTCAATGTTAAAGTTTATAGCAGAATATTTGCAAAGATCAAGCTCAAATACGGACAGTTAAATAGACATCAGGAAACAATTAGATTAGAAAGTAAGGAAACCAATCACTCAGAGTAATCGATTGACTTTGTTTAGGGTTGGTGTGAAGGCAAACAATGCAAAATGACTACCATTATGGACGACTATAGGGATCGGTGGCTTAAAACAAATTTGAATGGACCAAAACAACATAAAACAAATTGTAAACGAATCATGTGATAAAAGCATGCAACAAGAGTAGGAGAAAATTTGTTAAATATCTTGTTATCAATTGACTTGAAAGCATAAGCTTGTTGGTTATGGTCCTAGAATAGTTTTCTATATTCTCATTCACATCATGCACAAGCTAGAGATAACTGGGGTCAGTAGGGGTTGTATTGAAACCTCTAGCTCTAACGTCCTGTTAATCTCTAGTTACCAACGGACCTAAAATCTTAAGATTGTAGGTTATGGCTTAGGAGTTTTATATTCTTACACATTACCTCACGCACAAGCTAGAGGTAATGAGTTGCTATACTATGTATCATGCTCAATCTCTAGTTACCAACTGATCTAAAAGCTTAAGCTTGTAGGTTATAACATAGGAATAATTTTATACTATGTTAACCTAGTCTCAGAGGAGCCAAACTCTACAAATCATTTATTAGTGATTCTACGTGTGACGATCTTTGCCTCTAGGCAACGAGTTCGTGGGAGGAAGGGGTGTCAACGGAGTCGCCGCAATCACAGTGTAGGTGGGCAGCACGGAGCGAGCAGATGCGACAGAGTGGCGGGGGTTGGTCACAGGCGTCGCCGCCCGCCGGCGGTAGGCGAAATCGTCGGGCGTGAGCCCCTACCGACTAAAGAAGATGAGCAACGAAATATTAAGTTAAAGGCTAGAAAGTTATATCAGTGGACTTAGAACTTCTTGAGTTGAAATTTTAGTTTCTAATGCAAGAAAATTAAGAAAATACCTTAAATTTCTTTAAGGTATTTAAAGATTTTCACCCAATGCCTCAATCTTTCTCTTCACCGAGATATAACACATAAGCTAATTCAAACTCAAATTAATTTTATTTCAGAATTAAGACCAAACAATATTAGTCTATGCTTTTATACAAGCCTATTACAATCAAAATTCAAATTACAGAAATAAAATATAGAAATAAAAGGGGATTATAATATTCCAAATGCGAATATCTAAAATGAAAAAGAAATAAATGAAATTAGCCTAAAATTTCGAAAATTTTCATTCAAATTAATAAATTAATTTAAATGGGGATTTTCAATCTAAATGATCAGCTACCAATCAAGCCTGTTGTGTCAATCCTCCATCTAGATTGACACCACGTAGTGAGATATCGGACATCGAATGTAGGCCCTGCTTGGAATAAGTTGACAGTTCAATGGCATCGTGTCCCCATCATTTTGGATTGATATTTTGAGTTGCTTGTGGGGAATATTCTCATCTTTGCACATTTAATGTTAGATTGAGACTAATGCAATGTTACATATAGGAAACTCCTAGCGGTTATTCACATGAGAGAAATTCATAAAAAAATATGAAGTTTTGTGAGCAAACTATTACTAGTTCCTTCACAGGGTTAGGACCTACTATGTAAACATAAACAATAAAAGAAATAATTTTCTATTCTAAGGCTCTGTTTGGTAATAAGAAAAAAAAGAAGATTTGGTTGGAATTTTTAGTGATTTTTGAAAAATGTGTATGATGTGAAATAAAGTAAGTTATTATATTAAAAATTGTGTAGAATGTGAAATAAAGTTGATGATTATTGAAAATTATATTAAATAAAGTGATTGTTTAATGTTGGAATTTGTGTGAGATGAGATATAAAATAATTTTTTAAGTTTTTTTTAAAATAAATTTAAGATTTTGGTCATGACTAATTTCAGACATGATTTTTAGCCCATTGTCAAATAGGGCCTAAAGGCCTATTTCTTCAAACGACCTTTTCTCTTCTTTCAAGGAAAAACTTACCTCCACAATTCACCAAAATAGCAATTACTCTAAAACATTTTCCAATAAAAAAGTCCTTTGTTAAAATTGGACCTTGAACAAAGAAGGGAGCAAATAGTTTACTCTTTGTTGTTATTGCCGATATTTCTTTTAAACGTTTCTTTAATTTTCCATTTTCTTATAATTTTAAGATGCAGTAGTATTAAAATTGTTCCAAATTTGATGTTAAAACTCGCCTTTACTTACAGGATGGGCTCAGCGACTGGACCCTGGACCTTTCTTGGTAAATGATTCATGATGACAATTTACAAAATGTTGAATAAGAATCTGTAGATTCTGTACAGCGTACGAGACTGTTAAACTTCATGCATAACCTTTTTTTTTGCCATGGATGTAGCTCCATTTTGCTGTTATCTAGTGTTAATTAATACCGTAGAACAAGTACTTCCTATGCTCATCAAATTCTTAAATTGAGGCCGGGATTAGCTGAATGGGCCATCTATATATATATGCTGACAGAATTTCACCATTCTTCACACCCTCAATTATTAATTACCAGATACATCAGTCTCTGTCTTGTGTTCAGTATGTATGTTATTGTAATGAAGGCTAAAGGAGGAATATTTCATAGTTTTCTTGGTTTATTAGTCTCAGCTATATTATGGTTCTCTCTACGTCAAATCCAATGTCTTTAAAGCAGCTATCGTTTAATTTATGTTGGTGGTTTGTACGCATATTATCCCACTAGGTGGGGTCGGCTACATGAATTCTTTATTTCCATTGCGCTCTATCAATCACCAAATTCTTATTTAAGTCTAAGTAACTAAAATCACTCCTTATAGTTTCTTGTCATGTCTTTTTTGAATCTTTTTTTTTCTTTTTATATTATATCGGATTTGAATGCAAAAGTGTTAGTTTCTTTCATTTCTGTCAAGTGAATGATACAACTAATTGCAAATAAAAAATTATGTTACTTTACAAACAAATATTCATTATTAAGATTTTAAAAAAAATGACTAAGTTCGTAAAAAAGCATTAATCATTAAGACTTAAAAAATTATTTAATTATTTAGTATTTTATTGTATTTGAATAAAACAAAATTTTAATTTCTGTGTTTATGTGTAAAAAACTGATCATTTTTCACAAATTTTTGAAAAACTATTAATATATTTTATGGTTTAAATTTTTCATGTATAATTTTAACTCATACAAAATGAGTCAAAGCATATATTATACATCTCAAAGAAAAAGAACAAATAATATTAAACTTAAACAATAGAAGAGAAGAATATGAATTAGTTTTTTTCATATATTCCAATATGATGAATTAAAAAAATTTATGTAGAAATAAATTTTTGCTTATTTTTTGTTCAAATATAAAATAAAATTTAAATTTTCACGTGTATTCTGCTTTTACTCTAATAAATTATATTTAAATACGATTGCTTAAAGCAAGCTATTTTTGTGAATTAAATCCCCAGACTGGTCATGAGTTTGACTGCTACATAATGCATGCATGACCAACGAGGAGCTCCTGATCGATCAGGGAATTAGGCCAGAGATTCATAATATAAATATATAATTAACCAAAAGGAAATGGATCAATAAGAATCAAATTAGAATGATCATGATGTTAATTAACACGCCAACTTAATTAATTATTTACCGATCATGTAACAGATCGTAAAAATTAAGAAATGATTTCTGCAGTGTTAATGCAGAAACCCAATTGACTGTGTTGAAGAATATAATTATGAAAATTTCAAGATATTTATTAAAATAAATAATTTAATATAATGTTACTAGCTCATTAATGTAACCAACTATACCACTACGTATAGGTACTAATTAATTGAGACCGTAAATGTGAGAGTAAAATTAAGCCCATCTTCCAATTATTAACTAGATCTATGCATGCAGATCGATCGAAATGTTCATGAGTATGCAAATTAAAGTTTCCATTATATATAGTTAACTACAGTAATTAATTAGTTTCGAATATTATATGTCTGGACGCGATCGAGTACGCGATAAAGCTGGATTGTATATACATGTATTAAGTGATGTATAGGATAATATTGATATGAAAGGCCAAATCAAGAGGCCATATATATATTTTATATATATATAAAGCCAATGGTAAAAGTTGTGAAGATTCGAGTTTAAGAAAAGACCAAGAAAGAAAGAGCCTGCTTTTTAGGCCTAAACAATATAAATATATATATATATATATTGCTCTACTTTTTATCTTTAATAATGTGCCACCATTTCTTTTAATTAATTAATTAATTAATTAATTAACGATAGACCGCAGCATCAAGGAAGAGAGATGATGGAGTTCAGAATTATAATTAATTAAAGATATATATATATGTAGCTGATCATCATCAGGCCAGTTCCTTCAATTCCTCTTAATTTCCCAAAATAATCAAGTAGCTAGCTAGGCTGAATTGAAGAATATATCGATCATTAATCACATATATGCATGCATGTATATATATAATCAACTGCTGGCTAGCTAGATAGATGTATATAATTAGCTAGCTAGCTATAGTTGGATATATATATGCATGGGAAGAGCTCCTTGCTGTGACAAAGCCAATGTCAAGAAAGGCCCGTGGTCGCCGGAAGAAGATGAAAAGCTCAAGTCCTACATCGAGAATCACGGCACAGGCGGCAACTGGATCGCCCTCCCTCACAAGATAGGTAATCAATTAATATATATATGTTGATAAATCTATTACTAATTACATATATGAAAACATTAATTAACCAAACATATATATATATGAATTAATCATATATGCAGTACTAATTCTTCTCACGATTAATTAATTTAGTGCTTATAATTAGCTTTCTAGCTAGCTCCCAAGCTCACACGAAGATAGATCAATATAGTTTATGTGTACATATACCTAATAATATTTATTCAGTATTAGTATATATATATATATAATATATGCATATATCATGATCATGAGCTAGATAGCTAGCGATTGAATAATGTTCAGAAGGAATTTTTGTATAATTAAATTAACAATTCATGATAATGATCAATTAATTAGGTCTCAGGAGATGTGGTAAGAGCTGCCGCCTCCGTTGGCTCAACTACCTCAGACCCAACATCAAGCATGGCGGTTTCTCAGCGGAAGAAGATAGCATCATATGCAATCTCTACATAGCAATCGGAAGCAGGTGATCCATATATATGTCGCATATATACAAGCCGCAATTAATTAATCATCAATAAGCTAATTTTTTTAATTAATTCGTATTTAATTAATTTGCCAGGTTAGAATTTATATTATGTTGATCAGCCATCAAAATAATATATATATAATATATATATATATGTATATATGTTCGCGCTGTGTATATGATCATTAATAATTGGCTCCATTAATTTACATGCATGACCTAGTTAGGTTAATTTGGCTAGCTTGATTTAAAGCCTGATTAATTTGGGTTGCTGCATGCCTTCTCTATGGAGTAGTACTATGTAACGTACTGTTTGTCTGAAGACTAATGAATTATATATTCTTCAAATAGGGTTAATGGCTTCGACCTGTTTCGAATTAATTTTCTTTTTAACTAATTATATATGGCCTGCGCGAAACAGTTAATTAGTACGCAAAACAAATTATTGCATGCATATCAAATATATATAGATTGTTAATTAACTTAATTTAATCCGAATGCATGCCTTGCGCGCATATTATATATATATGTATGTTTATATCTTTGAGATCGATGCATATATATATATATATATAATTAATTAGTATGTGGTGATTAATAATATTTACATATATATGAATTAAGTTGTAGCATGCATGCAGGTGGTCTATTATTGCAGCACAGCTACCTGGAAGAACAGACAATGACATCAAGAACTACTGGAACACGAAACTGAAGAAACGTTTCTTGCAGGGGAAGCAGCAGAAATTAGGCCGGCAGACCCCGCGTGCTTGCAATGATGTGAGGCAAGACTACCCTAAATCTGATATTGATCAATTAGCTGCAGCTGGCTCGGTCATGATGATCAATGGCGCCTGCAGAATTAATAGCATATGGCCCGAATATTTTCACGACAATAATATTTCTTTGCACTCACCGTTTCGTGCTGGCGCTGACCACAATAACCACCAGCTACAGGGTTCATCAATTTATAAGAAGATCATGACGATGAAGTTCGAGGGATCAAGGTCAACGTTTTATTCTGACAGCAGTAATATTAGTACTACTACGGGAGTCCATCAACGGCAGGCCGTTAATGCTCTTCCAACTTATGCAGCACTGCCTCATGATCAGGCAATTATATCGACGTCGACGACATTAAACTATGATGATATTCACCATGATCAGATTCCTGTAACGAATTACAGTAGTACTACTACGAGTACTCATGTAGCCCCTTCTACTAATTATATTAATTATGGGAATCATGATACTCTGAAGGAAACCTCTGCATCACTACATAGTAATATTTATGCGGATCCATTAATCTCGTTCTTCGAGGAGTACTCAATGCTGAAGCAGCTTCAAGGATTGGGCGGATTTTGTGGAATGGAAAGCTTAATTTGATGAATAAGAATTTGTCTGAAATTAAGCATGATGCATGTGGAGTGCTCTCATGAGATGCATGAACTCTCTGATCATCTTCCCACCTGTTGCTTAGTTATAAACAGATCAGATCAACTAATATATAATATATTGCTGAACCGCGAGGCGCCGCAGTGATCATTCATCAGCTATATATATTTATATATTTTATAATTATAATGAATATATATGCTGCTTGAAGTTATGTGTGTAATAATGTAATTAATTAATCTGAAGCATCATTAATTTGTTAATTGAAGGTCTTAATCTTCAGTATTTCACTTCTGAAATATAAAAACCTAACGAATGATTTCAGCCTATTCATGACATTAATATATGCATGTTGCATGTGTGCCAGCTTGTTGATCTAAACTGCATGTTGTGCCTTGAATTTCATGAATTTTTATATATGTACGCATATATCATGTTACATGATTTATTCCTAAATATTCTCAATATTAATTGCATGCCTTTGTAATAGTTTTCATCTTATTAATTTTAAGTCAACTAGTCTCAATGTATTGATTAATTCCCATGGCACTCATTAATTATATTTTGATTTGTTCAAAATGTGAAATGCTTCATAGTCTGCTTACAAATGATCCAAAATATTGAATCTAACTAGAATTTTTATTAATTGGCATTGCTATCACATAGATATAAAAGCTTTTATACGTATCTATATAGCAATAGTGATACATTATAAAAAAAAAATTATTCAGCTTAATTTTTGGAATCATTTATAAGTAATCTATAGCATTAATAGTCTCAAAAAAAGAACTAGTAATTATTTTATTTTATTTGGTTACATATAACATATATATATATATATTATAGCCATAAAACGGGCAGTAGTACTAGTACTTGCTAATTAGGGGATGTAAATTAAAAAATGTACAGAAATCAAGTGCTAACTAACTTATACTTTTGTGGTAAATCTAAGTTTTAGGAATATATAGCTAGCTAGAAGGTGCATGATTAATCTCTCTCCATTCTTCACTGGAATCTCTCGAATTAGAAGTTTTCTAATTAATTTTCACTTTCTATTAAGGGATTATTTTGTTTGTTGTTATCTCGGTGTTATGTTATACAATTTAGATGTCATAACATTTAGATGTTATCTCTTGACTAATAGTTCACATAAAACTTCATGTATTACACCACACACACTTTCTTCACAATTCATAGTGTAAATTTTGTGAAGAAAGTATGTGTGATGTAATATTTAAAAGTTTGTGTGCATGTAGGTAAATGCCCCTTTTATTATTTATAAATATTATTAAACTAAATAATTATTTTCTCAAAATAATATAATATGACATCAGGATAACATTGAACTAGACGTTACCTAAACTTTATGCTCTGAATATATATAGCTTTTTCGTATATATATATATTGGGTGAAAATCATCTTGCCTCTAGGGTCATGCTTAATTCTAATTAATCAACACATTATGACTATAATTATATATATATATATAATTGCAATTTAATGTTTGGGAGAGAGAGAGAGAGAGTTGCAGACTAGAACGAGGGACTATGAGATAGGAAGACAGAAAGGGAATAGGGGGATCGAGCCTGGAAAAATGAGGGGATCAGATCACGTGTTGGAAAGAGAACTAGGTGCAAAATGATCCAAAAGTGGTTCATTAATAAAATGATCTATTGTATCAGAATATTATTTCTAATCATAACCTATAAATTTATGCTTTAGGTTATAAGTAATTTGCTAAAAATGTGGCATTCAACTTCAGCAACCTAATGTACATGAAAACCAACTTTGGAAGAAAAAAAAGAAATTAAACTTCAATTTAGAGGGTTGAATTAATTTACAAAATTTAAAGTTGGGACTGGTGCCCAACGATTCCCTAAACCTTGGCAGCTAGATGTAATTAATCATTTTTAAAATTTTTTAAGATTTATAATTTATGATTAACATTACACATCTCTAATAAATAATCCTAAGTTTAATTTAAATCTAACTAAGATTCTTATATTGCAATGGTGCCACATGGGTTAATTTAAAAGTAACTTTTATTTATGTGGCGCCATTATCTTATAAGTGTCATATAAGAATTCTACTTGGATTCAAAATTTTAGATCACTTATAGGGCCACAAAATATTCTCATAATTTGTTGCTACTCCTAAGATTTGTAGTAGTTTTTTCTTAAGTAGCATGTGGTTATTTTTATTTTTAATTTATATCAAATGGCAAGTGGGTGACCCAATTACTAAAGGGTCGGGAATAATGATCGATATTCATCTTAAAAGGCCCAAGTTAAACTTTGATGTTGTACATCATAATATAAATAGTACTACTAATTTTTTGGCACATTTTGCTACGTTATGTGAATTGTGATTTCGGTTGGGATAAGAGTATGTATGCTCCTTCCTATATATTGATTTTTGCAACTTTTTAAAGGAGATGTTAGCTGATTGTTATATTTTTTTGTACTAGTTGTAGTATAATATTATGGCAATGCTATTTAAAAAAAAAATAGCAATGCCATAGCATTATGCTACAACTAATATAAAAAGGTATAAAAGTCAGCCAATATCTCTTTTAAGAAGTTGTTTTTTGTTTTTCATAAAAAAAATAAAATTTGATGCATGTGTGTATAATCTCCTTCTTCCATGAAAAAAAGAAAAAAATGATGTAGATGCATTGAATTTGACATTTTTGAGATCAAGAAGCAGGTTAGGAGAGTACTTTTTAAGAGGAAGTTTAAGTCAATTCCATCTTAAATATATAATATATATATTATATATATAATATATACATATATCTATATATATATATAATATATTATATATATACTATATATATATCATAATATATATATATATATATAAATCGCATGAATTCCTTGTAATCAAAATTTCAAGATAAAAATCTAATTAATAAAAAAACCTATGCTAATACGTGAGGACTAACAATTGTATATTAATACAATTAATTTGTGTTTAATATATATATCCAATGTAGGATGATATATAGTTCTTCATTTGTATCCTAACACATGTAATATCTGGTATAAACAAATAATATATTTAATAATATATAATAATTTCGGTTAATTGATTTCACCTAAAAGGAATATCAACCAACTGTGCTATTTTTATTTTTCATTAATTTCACAAGTGGCTCATGAGTGGGCTGTGATCGATGTTTGGTAATTAAATTGAAAATTTTGTAACAGCTAGACAATATTTATTAATTGCGTTCGATCGCATGCATAAGATGATCTGTGCTTCATATATGCACAATAATTAATGGTAACAATTAACCATTCTAATTATATTAATGCTAATTAGAATATATATATGTTATGCAGACGGATTAGTAATGAATATTTTAATTAATATATTGCCTGATTATATATATATATATGAACGACGTGAGGATCATGACATGCAATAGTTACTGTAAAGTGTTAAGAATATTCCTAAAAGGATTAATGGTGAATTAGGGCCGAGAAGAATCCCCATGCAAAAATTAATTAAGGAGGATGTGAAACTTTATTATATGCCTTAATATGATTCAGATTTCATGAGGCTATATATATATAATTAATGGCAATTATATATGTAATAATAATAAACTAGACGTCACTGCTTCTGTCCATGACTTAGCGCGCACTAGCTGCACTTCCAGCCATTAATTAATATTCAATCCAATTATAACGATTAATCAATTCCATCCCATCAAATCATGAACGAGCAAAAGCAAGCTTTTTTTATTGCTATAGTAAGTGACTGAAGAGATAATTCCCTTTCCAAGAGGAAGATGATGGCAAGGCTCTGACTCCATCGGTAGAAGAAGAAGAGGAGAGAAAAGAGAGAGAGAGAGAGAGCTAGCTTAAGCCTGCCTGGCTGGTTGGCTGCTATATATCTTGTCCACCCTAAAATATACACAATAAGCTAGTTACGAACATGATTTTAATTGTCTGGCTTAATTACTTTTGCAGTTATGTTTAGTGTAATGGCTGTTTTGGAAAAAAATTTCCACATTCTTTACCTCTTTTGTTTTTTTATTTCTTTTTCATGCAATTCTTCTTTATTAATTTTCTCTTCTTTTAAAAGTACTCTTCTTTCAATTTTGAAGACAATGAACAAGTTTGGATCAGTAAAATCCTCCTTTAGTTTTGAGTCTTTTGTTTTTTTAAGCTAAAGGGTGAAAATATAATATCAAATATTTATGATATATAATAAATTTATTTTAATGCCAAGATTTAAACAAAATTCAAATTAAATTTTTTTTTTATTAAAATTACATATGATGAATGTGAAATGGATCAGTTGATTTTTTTTAATTTATTTTTTTAAGAAAAATAAAGTTGATTTTGAATATTAAGATTTATGTAGCAAATGAATATTGATTATTTATATGACAATTTTATGTTAGATATAAAATAAATATTATAAAAATTATTAGATCAGTATTCAATTAAAAAGAAATTGCAAGTGCTGATGCCATGGGCTTGTGCCTGAGTGGTTGAACTCTGATCCTGATCTCTTCCTTTGATCGTTACAGTAGCTCAAGATCACAACACGAAAAGAATAGGCCGAATATCAATGAAAGCCATTCTACTTTGCCTACATGTTTGCGTAATTTTTTCTATAATTGAGAACTCAGTTGTACATGCATCTACGTATATAATTTTAATAAGGACCTCTTTACGTAATTCATAAATAGTGAGATTCTAATTACGTATAGTAGCAAATTAGAGCAACCTGATTTGCTGTTTTTATGAAATGATTTCATTTGATTATGATATTCAGTAAAAGCTATTGATAATTGTTCTTTTGGGCCTCATTGAGCCGAAAATTTATTGGGTTCGGATGCCCCTGCCACGTCACATTTTCGGACCTGCCTGTAACAAGCACTTTTAACTATAGGTGCTTGTTATAGAGATTTCTATAACAAGCACCTATAACAAGCACAATTTTTAGATTTCTATAACAAGCAGTTTTAATTCTATAACAAGCACATTTATACCTATACCAAG
>KZ452026.1:1912046-1928931 GCA_002786265.1 Apostasia shenzhenica
AGAAGATGCTCAGCATCCGTTTCCATCTTAGTAAGAGTCTGCTGCAGTTGCTTCATGCCAGGGTCCATTTCCATTAGCTGAAAACAAGTTTAATTAAGTTATCAACCCTTTCATAAATGAATGTCTGCAATTTTATCTTATTCATGAAAAAATTATACAAATGATGGATAAAAGGTAAAGAAGCATAATGAGGACAAAAGAGCCCTAGGACGGTGGGAGGAGCAGTATGGGGATGGCATAATATGAACCAGCCCAATGTAAGTGTTACAAAGAGATCAAACCCAAGATCTGGAGCACACACGTCGAAGATTATTCGCATTCTACTTAGTATGCGAGCGATGAATACAGCGCACTAGATCATCCAAGCCTCTATACCTCTACGGCTATCTTGACACCTACAACGACAGGGGCCGCTTAAGCACTAAATTGCCTACTCGACGACAGGCCTTAAAAATCTCCTAATGCCTAATTCGACTGCCAGAAGTATCCCACATATCCTATTAGTCGCATCCTAGGACTCAGAGATTTGATGCACCCTATGCACTACCACTTGTGCTTGAAAAGCAATCGAACCTGTCATTCGCTTGGAATTACCTATCTATTCAACTAATAGTTACATACACAAACTGTTGAAAACTAAGAAAATTTCAAGAAACAAAGATTTCATTAATAAGCAAAGAGTTACATCACAAAACAATAAATAATAATATATACATCACGACTGTCGCTTCTCACTCTCGTCGCATCTCTTATATCCTGAGCAAGTTGAGCTTCCAACTCAGCGGTGAACACCGCCCCACTATACCATCGCCTTCGGCTTCACCTAGCGACTCTGGGATCCTATCGATCCAGCCTTTGAGGAGTTTGACATTCGCATCCAAAAAGACGTCAAATTGGTCCCAGAGCTCCTCCTCGGTGGTGTTAAAGTAGCGAGCATTGAGTGAAGTTTGCCCTTCTTCCTTGGCCCATTCGAACCATACCTTCAGCCTCATAATTTGTTCGTTTAGGCGCATCGGTTACACTTTGGCATTCATCTTTGACCACAGCGAAAGAGCAAAAGGCATGGTATGTGTAGCCGCTGGCCAGCAACACCACGCCAAGCGATTGACGTTGATGGGGACAAGCATGCGTGCATTGGCCGAAGCCCCCTGGAAGACAAACACCCACTTCTTCCTCCAATTACCGATGGAAGAATCTCTTAGTTCGAAGATTATGTTACCCTCGGCTTCACTAAGGGCAAAACAGCCTTCCATGTTCACATTGCCTCTATCCCACATAAACAGAAGTCCTCATTATGCTTCTTTACCTTTTATCCATCATTTGTATAATTTTTTCATGAATAAGATAAAATTGCAGACATTCATTTATGAAAGGATTGATAACTTACTTAAACTTGTTTTCAGCTAATGGAAATGGACCCTGGCATGAAGCAACTGCAGCAGACTCTTACTAAGATGGAAACGGATGCTGAGCATCTTCTATTAGCACGACATCAGGTTAGCATCAGTATATTCAGGTAGTGTTATGTTGAGTGTTAACTAAAGAAATATATTTCAGCCTAATCATTTCCTGATCTAAACAGCTTGTTGAAATAGACAAGCTTCGAAATGGGAACAGGGAAGCCTTAACTTCACTTCGCAAGAGGGCCCGGACATCAAAATCCAGTATTTCATCTCCTTTCGAGAAAATTATGGAAGAGCTAGCCGGGCTAGATTCAAGACCATTAGTGAAGGAGATTTGCTCGACATGTGGTGATTATGATCCACGTGAGCACACCTGGATGATGTTTCCAGGTTCTGACATTTTTGCTCGTATGCCATTCCATGCAACCCACACAATCATAGAGAAAGGTTAGTTATTGAAATTTAAATCATTGGACACCCTGCAGAAACAAATTATTCACATCCATGGCGTTGACCGCTGATGCTGTTTGCAAACATCCATTTAAGTGAATCCTTCAGATGTTTCATATTTGACCGTTATCCAGGGTAAATATGCAATCTACCAAGGGATAAGGTGTAAAATGTAAAGAGTGATGCTTCAGATTTAACATTACATAAAACTTTCAAACCATTTTGTTATCCAATTATTCCTTCTCTTTTTTGTTAATTTTTCTGATTGCTTTCTTTTCTTGTGGTGATATTGCAATATTCTAGCAAAAGGATATTAATTGGTTCTTGTTGATGATTTAAGAAAAGTTTCCACATTTAAACAAGATGTTGAATGTATCGGAGTCAGTAGATGGATAATTTTAGGGGCAAATGAATATACTTATCCCTTTTTGTTTATGGAATATAATTTGGTTGTTCCTGTAATTGATTTGAACTTCATTTATGAATAAATTCATCCTTTCGTAAGTAAGAATTGTGTTGGCTTCTATCAAAAAAAAAAAAGAGAGCAAGAATAGTGTTTGCCCTAGGCACACAGGGAGGGCTGGTTAATTGGGCATGTTGAAATTTCGTGCGAATCAGAAAACTCGTTTCGATAAAACCAATTGATAAAATTGAGTATGCAGATAATAATATAAAACACAATAAATAAAGCGACAAAAGAATTTGAAGTGGTTTAGCACTAACACTAGTCCACCCCTAGGGCTCATCTTTCCTAAGCTTAACTACTCAATTTTTTGCAAATACAGGCAGAGAAGCCTATACTCCTTCACAGAAATCGTTACAATAATCTTTTGTAGAAGCATGTGAAGATACCTTAATGTGATCTTCTAAGGGAAAGATCGAACCCTACACATCGATCTTTCCTTCTAAGGGTGAGATTGTACCCTCACAACTATTCTCTAGGAATAGAGACTAAAAACTCAAAAATCACCTTTAACCTTGGTAAAAGAAAAGAACAATACAAAAGAAACTCTCTTGCAAAGTTGGATATTACATTTGAGGAGTCTAATTAGTATAAGCAGAGAAACCTTAGCTCCAAAAGAAACACTTTCTCTCACATTCTTGAAACAACTGCCAATGAAAAGCTTTTTGAGACATCTTTGATTGAGACTTCAAAATACAAACAATTTCTTATAAAGATTTTCAAATTTTTAGTTATTTAACTCTGAGTTTGTGTGTCAATTTATAGGTTTTTTATCATTCAAATGTTCTTATGATGGCCGGAAAGAATCAGCTAGATTTGGAACCTAAAATGGCTAGTTTTTCAATTCTGCATACAAACTAGACTGTCCGGGTCTAAAACTGAATTGTTCACCTAATTCAAAAAATTTGGCTGTTAGGCTTCCAAATATAAAGCGAAACTGTTCGCTTAAAGCTGGACAATGAACTGAACAATGAGCCAGATTGTCTTGTTAATTCACAAGCAATCATTTTTAGACTTTTATTTAAGATGCTTGCAACTTTGAGAGCTTATGTAATGTATTACATACATGACACATTAAACTTTCTTATTTACTCATTAAACATCTAAAACTTAAATTTACTCTAGAGCTACTCTAAATATATTAATATTACTCACTCCATACCATGTGGCCTTCATCCATCACTTGCCATGACTCGACCTAACTATAATTAGATTAACCACTAGTCATGGTTAGATTAGCTGTCAACTATGGTTTATTCATATAAATATTTTAGAAATAAGTAAAAGATGCTTATGTATCAAATTACTGAAGTGATCTTACTAATATTTTTTGTATTATTGAATAATATTTAGTATCTATTATTTATTTCTAAAATATTTATGTGAGCAAACCGTGGTTGGTGGTCAATCTAACTATGGTTAGCGGCTAATTTAACCATAGTAGCTTGAGTCAATAGGCAGGTGATAGATGGAAACTACAATGTGGAATAGGTAATATCAATATGTTTAAGGTGTTTTTGGAATGTCATGTAAAAACCCCTTAAATATATTGTGTATTTTAAAAATAGTTTAACATAATATGATTATAAAATTTATTATTTATATTTAATCTATTTAAATATTTTAACTTACTACATAAATAAGCCAAGTTTTCTATCACCATAACTTTCTATGAAGTCCTATTTCTAGCAAGCTTGAGCAACTTTATCTTGAACTCTTTCTTAGATTTTTTGTCTTTGTAATCTTCTCTTTTTCATCACATTCCATATGTCAAGTTTCTTCTTTCTATCTCGATCTCGATCTCGATCTTGAGCTCCTTATTCAGAGGCATAACATTCTTGCTTCTTTTCTTCTTCTTCCAAGATATCTTTTATGATCAAGCATATCCTTTAATTATGTTGTTAAATCCCGTCTAACACCAACACTAAATCACAATATTAGTTTACCATAATTTTTGGTTTGTTATCATCAAACACGATAGACCCATATAGGCTTTTGGGGTTAACAAATAGTACTATAACAAGTTTATACCTGGTTGCCAGTGTTCTGCAAGTCTACTAATGAAAGTTCGATTGCTGAAGCCATGTGATGTTCGGCAAGCTTTTTCAATTTTGCCTTTTGTAGTGTAGTTTCTGTTATGTAGTGAAATCAGAAAATTTGAAAATTAATACCATAGATGAAACTTTATCATTTAATGCTTGTCTGAATCAGATCAAGAAAGACTGGACTATGAGGCAAAGAAGCTGCAGAGTTACGTGAAGGAGACATCCGTTGTCATATCTGAACAAGGAGCTCTTGCGGATATAGTCAGTCCGGGAATCCTGAAGTCACTTGTCACATTAAAAGATGAACATAAATGAATTGTTGTGCGACAACCAACGCCGCATTGCTGATTAGTCTGATATGCTACTATATATCCTACAGAATGAAGATTGTCTCTTGTATTGTGTTTAATGTACGTGCTAGCTCTGATGACCAGAGGCTATTTGGATCTCCCTGGGAGGCCTGTAACCTGTTGAGTTCCGAAATGAGAAACTTCTGACTAACTTGGCTACCTTCACTTTATGTAATGAAGGTACCATGTGAAAGTAATTCTGCCAACTTGTTCCTGAATTGCTAACTGAACTCACGACTTTCTGGTGGATGAAAGCTTTTAATGTTAGCGTTTTGGTTCCCTAATAGATTTTGTCAGTGTTTATTGTTGATTGTTTGGAGTCTAATTGCATCTTTTTGTTATTGTCTCTAAGTATAACAAGGATTTCCATCAACTAAGTTTACGTGAACGCAATGTTAGGTGCGTCTGTTACGACCTATTGGAAATTGACTGTGACAATTAAATTGTTCGAGGGGATTATTGAAGGTTTTCATTGCAGCTTTTATAGGAGATGATACTGATCTGATTTAAAAGTATTCCTAAACGAAGATGTTTTTGGTTGTTTGATAGTTTTTTTTTTTCTTTTGGTTGAGAATGCTTCGATAGTTTTATTTGTACTCGTTAGAGGTGCTGGCATAAACAACGCATATGTTGATTTAACTGCTTTGGGTAGTTCGTCAAGTCGTCTTTGAAGAAAGGTGGTTGTTGCTTTTTGGGTTTGAGTTGTGATTCGTTAGATGCTGGGTTGTTTAAAGCGTCGTTGCCGGGTCTCAAGTCCCGGATGAGAAACGCGGAGGGTTGCGTTAGGCAGTCGACAGCCAGTGTAAAACTTGTCGAATCAATCATGACATGAAACATGACAGATGCTGGGTTGTTTGATGAAGAACAACACAAGACTTAATAGAAAAAAAATGATGGTTGCCTTTTCAATAGTATTTTTACAACTTAAAGTTGCAATGATAGACTCAACAGGTACCTCTCTCTCCACTTGAGAAAACCTCTCAGGTGAGGTTTTTGAGCAAGATTGAAGGAAGAAAAGTGTTTAATTCTAGACATTTTTTAGAGTTCAACGTGAAGACTCTTTTATGGTTGCCACAAGTTCGACAAATAGTTGAATGTGGAAATCTCTAAACACTTTGAGAGTTTTATGCGAGAATTCTCTCATGGTTGTTATAAATTTGACAATTAACTGAATGTGAAAAGAAATCTGGACTCTTCCCTAAGGTTTAAGTAGATCAAAGAGATTATAAAAGGAAGAACAATCTTTTTTTCCTCTAAAGGTTTCCTCGAATAGAGATGGCTTCAAGCAAACTTTCTTTGCTTAGATCTCTAGTGGCAACTCTTCTTCATCATGACAATGATACCTTACTAGTAGTGGATGTTCAACTTGTCGTTACCATAGTAGCTCCTTGCGTTGGTTCTTCTGGAGGCTCTTCATATCAATAAAGCTTTTATTTGTTTTAAATTGAGTCATATATCTTTCTTCGAACCAGCTTCTATTTATAGGCAAGCTGGGTTATCAACTTTGAATTGAGTCCTTTTGTTGGCTTAGCCTTTTGAGTTATCTTTATTCAACTGAGTTTCAAGGTTTAATTGCTAGCAAAGATAAGACAACTCAATTCTATAACCTTCCTTAGATATTGTGTGATTTCGTTAGAAGTTGAATACAACAATCTCTTAGACAGCCAAACAAATATGTTGTTCAACTAGTATTCTTCATTTATAACTTCTACGACTTCTTTGATTTGATAAGTACCCATTTCAAAGCCTTCTTCTAGGATCTCCCTTTGTTCAACAAGGCTTCTTGATCAAACTTTGTTCGACTTTCTCCTGTTCATGAGGGACATCCCAACAGCACATGCTTATAAGCATCTATAGACCTTTTAATTGAACAATATCTAAGAAATATATATGTTGGTAAGAATATAAATATGTAATAAATAAAATTGTCGCATTGATATGCGTCGTTTAATTGAAACTGGACTCATCCAGAAGAGGGACTTGAACATGATGTTGTAGCTAGATTAGCTCATGAACGTCGCCAAATCCACCTTGCAGACAGCTTGCATCACCGTTGCCTCCGAAAGTAGCAGTCTCAAACTCATGACTATGAATACAAAGTTTTATTATTTTATCCGTATGTATACCGGCGTGATAGTATGCATATCAAATATATGGAAATCCACACATGCTGTTATAGGCTAAACCTCTTAATTTTTAGAGTATGTTTCTGACTACACCATTTGAACTGCTTAAAAAAGCTTCGGTGAAATTTCAAGTTGCTGGACCAGAATATATTATGAAACATCTTTTCTGTTCAACCTCACAAATTGAACTCGAATAGTTTAAAGAATCTTAGATTGTATGTATAAATTAAAAACATCTTTTGATGTAGAAAAAAAATTATTTAAGTTTAAATTGTATGCTAACAGAGATCTAAGCAGCTTTATAGAGATTTTTGTTTTTTAAAGTTAAATAACCGTAGCAATTATGGCATTCAATAGTGGGTGTGAATATGAACCCAACGTCATGGTTCAAACCTGAAAATATTAACTTGAAGTCTGACAAATAAAAGCTTGAAGCAATGCATTAACTTCTCATTGAGTAGAGTCATCGTGGTGGACTAAGCGTTGCACAGGCGAGAGAGAAGCCAACAGTTTGACAAAAAGCATTAATCAACTTATTTGGTTCGAAATTTTTTTTAGATAAGAGGATAAAAATATTTTATTTTTTAAATTTAATGAGAAAAAAAATTATTTTAATATTAGAAAGTGTGTAAAATATAAAATACTTTAAATTTTAATATTTATATTTATATTAGATGTGAAATAAAATTAATTTTTATAGTTGAAATTTTTATTGAACCCTAAACCAAACGTGGAGTTAAGGAATTTTAAGTAGATTAATTTTTCAGAAGATAAAATTACATTCTGAGATCATAGAATTTCTGCATTAAATTTATAAATTTTGAATTATAACATTTAAATTTTTTAAATTTAGAAATCTATTTGGTCCCCATGCATCTTAACAATTTACAAGCATTATCCAAATTAAAGCAACATTATAGATGATAAGACCACTCTGCAGTACTACTATTTAAAATCTGTGGACAATCATATAAAAATCTTAAAACCTCCAAGAGACTTAAAAGTACTGCAATTTAAAATTGATAGATCAAAACGCAAAAGCCCAAAAAACACAATAATAACCCATATATAATTTACTCCATTTTCATAATAAAACAATGCAATCACTATTAGACGATCGCTCGAAACAAACTGGACGTAAAAGACTCAAATAGTTTTATTGTTTCTCTGTACAACTATCGTAGATTAAGCACGTCGCACGGAACTAATTAAACTAATTAATAAATATAAAAGAGAAAATGATAAATAATCTAATCCTGCACTCCACCAAACCATAAACAATTAGATCATTGAGGTTTACCTACTTTTTCATATAAGTCTACGAATGTTAAAATATAAATGTCCACAAAAATCAATGTACTAGTCATCGTGGCCCCCCTCTACGATGAAATCTATTAAATGCTTTTAAAATGATAAAAATACTTGCTTTATTAATTTTCAAAATGTGAATCACTTATTTCTTTCCATAACTTCCCTAGCGACAACCAACAACATGTATGAACAGAAGCGAGGATGGCCGACAAACGCATGTACGGACGAAAGTTAAGCGAACAGCGGGGTGGCTTGCTCCCGAGCAAGTCAGGGCACGCAGTCCCTGCTTGCCGAGCCTGCACGCGAGCAAGCCACTGAGCGCTCGATCGCGGGAGAGCGCATGGCGGTGCAGTACATCTTGCATGCAAGCAGGCCATCAAACGCTCAACCGTGTGCGCAGTTGCTAAGCGCTCGACAGCATGTGCAATTTGCGTGCTGTCAGCAGCACGTGCTGCCCATATTCGCGCAGCATGGGGCGGCTTGCGCGCAGCGCAGGCCACAGTTGTCGTCTGAGTGCACAGTGGTCGTTTATCGCTGCATGCGGCCGTCACGACAAGCAAGGGTAGAATAGTAGTTTTATATCAAATAAATTTTTTTATTTTTTTAATTAAAATTTTCACTGACAGATGGCATTTAATTTGATTCAATTGGAAAATTTTCATAAATATTAAGGACTAGAATAAGCTGTACAATAATTTTTGTGAACCTATATCACTATATGTCATGATTATAAGCCTTCATAGAAAAGTGGGTAAACCTCAAAACCTAAATAGAATTAATCCTAAATATATATATATATATATATAATAGTAACAATAAAGCTGAGAAAAAGAGAAGAAACTGGGAATTACTCACAAATCAGCGGTGGGCATTAACCTCGGAAAACCATAGAAAGGCAAAAGAAGAGTCATTAGCACTGTAGACAGGTTTGTAATTGCAAACTTCAACGTTTTGATTCCACTCCAAAGCATCCCGCAGCAAATTATTGAACATTTACCTACTCATCATCGCTGCGAGGAAGAGAAGTACGAAGGGAAACCAATTCCATGTTAGCAAATTATTGAACAAAACAGGTGATTAGGAAAGCGGATCAGCTCCATTTCCCAAAAGATTCTGTGTCGACAAGTATGAACCTATTTGTATCATGAAGATTTACATACTATTATCCGTAGAGCCATCAACCAACGGAGCTTTTTATAATTTATGCTGCCATTATGCAGGATACAAGAAATGTCACAACGTAATTTCCACAACTTGATTGCATTGCTATGCTGTTTCCTCTGTGAGAAACCAGATCTAGCTTCTCCCAAGCGTGGATAGAGAGTAACTTATTTCTTGGCGACAGCCCGTTCAGACACATTGCGTAAACTACGAATTGAGACAGTCTTCACTCTTCTTTAGAGCAAACCTCAGTACTAATTAGGAGATTATGAAACAGTGATTAACCCACAGGTTGAGCCCCTTTCCATGAATGGTCACTGTTGTTGTCGACTCTCTTCATATGATCAAATTGATAATCCTTGGTATATGAGACTCCATACCATACAACACGAACGAGTAGGATACTTGTAAATACCATGCTTCCAACGGTACAGATCACCTGTAGAAAACAATGCACAGTTTCTTAATGCAAATACTTCCCCTACATTTTCATTTTCTAGATGGAAACAGTTATGTGCTTCACAGGTGGTAAAGTATCCAATGCACGCTAGACTTGGTATGTTACGCGAGCACAAATTTTATCTGACCAAAATTTTAATCTGCAGGTATGAAAATATTGACCTTTCCAAACACAAATAAACAGACATTGTGAAGTACGTCACTGACCGATAGATAAGCTGAAAATAATAGTTGGAAAGTAGATCATGTTCTATATATAATGTATCAAGTAAGAGGAACAACCATTTATCTCTCATAGCCTGGTTTTAACATATGTACGGCAGCACGGCATACTATGCCTGCCAATAAATGGTAGAAAATAGACTTGCAGCTATGGCGTCAATTATTTGAACTACTAAATAAAAATTGTGTCCACTATAGAAAATTCAATGGAGACAAATACTATACTCATTCGTCTTTCAGTCATTCTTATTCATGAAAAAGTTGATCACAATAATCTATACGCTTTGCTGGCCGGTATACACTGGATGCAATAATCAAGCAGGAGGATACAAGAATTTGGGAGAGCATGGATATGGTGTTGATCAAATCTACCACCCTTAAATAATTAGTACTCTAATAAGATAATAAGTAGCTAACCGGTTTCCAATAGAAATTATCACCATACAACAAGCTCATCTTAATTATCTACTCCTACTTTCTATTATGGTTTTGAGTTTAAACTTGTTTGAACGTAAACTCAAAAGTCTTCTTTTGGAAAAATCTTCAACTAAAGAGTTTTTGTATGATTTAAAATAAAGCAAAAACTTTTACTTCATAGGAATAAATTAGTTTAGGATTAAACTAGTTTGATATGAAACCAGACAATAAAAAGAACCTTAGTAGTACCTGCATTCATGTTACTTTCAACATATTCTACCTGTGTTCCATAAAACTGTTCCATTTTCTTGTGCTATAGACCTTAGAATTATCTAATAATCCATTTAATTTTTTATCACAAGATACCCAGATAAAAAGAAAATTAAAAACAAATTTAAGGACGGACTAGGAAAAAAGTATTTTAACAAAATCATGACATAGACATTGAACTATTCACCTTCTCTTGGAAAAATTAGCTTAACATTGTCGACAAGTCAATGATTAGAAAAAACAGATAAAGAAATTAGAAGCACATGTAACTTAAACGTTTGTGAAGAGTCATCAACTTCAAAATGAACGGAGGATGATGTCACTAAAGCAGCTAAGAACATCAAGTTCTTTGCATTGTCATCATGCCAGGTATGATGATGATGGAACAAGTTTATCAGAAGAGAAACACATTAGCTTAAGGCATTGATTTCATTTTTGAAACTCACTTCAACAATTTGAGCTGCATGTCCAGTAAAATAATCTTGGGATCCTCCAGGGTCCAGGTAAATATCAAAAAGGTTGGAACCACACTTCAGTGAGAATGTGATATAAGGTTTGATCATGATTAGCTGAAACTTATCCAAATTGCGTATGGATTTTTGAAGGAAGACATGTTATTAGAGAACTCAACAAACCTAAGGATGCTCGATCAAAAAGAAGTAAAATAAATCAGCTAATCCAGGTTGATATATTCCAAAAGATGCAGCACATATATCAGGAAAATATTCTATTGCAGTCGTAAATAGATGAATTTGAGTAGCCTAGAATCATACCCCACCTGTATGATCTCAATGAATTATTCTATCTGAGTCGTAGACTATGAAGCATTGACGGGCTAAGTATATATTCTTGTAGCACTCACTGTATTTGTTTCAGTGTAATAAAGAAACTCCAAATGGGTTAGGGCTAGGGGAATAACTTATTTTGTGAATAGCCTAACCACCTCCTCCCTTATAACTCTTTGTATTCTGAATTCTCATTTACAGTGAATCGTTTGCTGAGATGAATCTCATCAAATATTTTGTTTGCACGTGCGTTCAATCTGTATTCTCAGCAATTTCTTAACAAATGGGACCATCTTCAATATTGGCAAGTGATCCAAGACAATAGCTACTTTAAGGAATTGGAAAAATAGAAAATTAACAAGAAATCCCTGAACGACGTACACAGAATTACCTCCAGAAATGCCTTCAGAGTCCATAAGAAAGCCAATATCAACACCCCATTTACTGTAAACCTCACCTACCACAAAACACAGCTGACCTAATGAGTAAATCTGAACATAGGTACCAGAGTTCAAGGCTAACTAGAAGATCCTGGAAAAAGAACCCTGATTTACAAAAATACCAAAGTAAGCAACAGGGTTCGTATCAAGGCAAACCAGTTTGGTGGAGATGGTGGTTGGCAAGACCGATCGAACAGCCTTGCGAACTCGACGGGAGATTTTTCGGAACATGTTCTCGAGGAACCGGGCAAGGAGATCCAAGCTCCTGTCTTCTTCGTCCTCTTCGCTATCGTCATCATCACCGTCGCCGTCGTCATTCGCCACGCCTAAATCACGGACCCAAGAGCGGGAATCCGGCATTACCACCACGGCCTCCTGGATCCAACGAATTGTTGTACCCCAATCCCATCAACTCTTCCTCATGAAGCGTCCATGAAAACATGTGGAGAGAGAGGTCAAGAAGATACCTGGAAGTAGTTTGGGTATCTCTTTGAGGCCCGCAGAGGTGACTCGAACCCGGCGATGGCAACAGAGAAGGTCTGAAAGAGAAGATGGTTATCCCGCACATGCTTCAAGGGATGCGAAGGCGGAGACAAAAGGGACGGAGTAAGATAAGAGCCAGCCATACAGAGAGAAAGAGCAAGAACGCGAGAGAGAGAGAACCACTGTAAAGTGCAAACGAGGCATCTCTCCTGTTTTCCACTGTTTTTTATTTGATTTTGTGATTTCGTGGGTTATCTTTTGGGGTCTGCCTGAAATTCCTGCTGCCGATTCTAACAATTTTTTTTTTATTTCATACCTGCTGCATGGTCATTCCCTCTGCTTTTCTTGGTTTTGTGTTGTTTGTCATTCTGCGGTGCTGTGATGTTTTTCACTGTTTCCTACTTGGTTTTGTGATTTGGTAGGTTTTTTTTGTGTTCTGCATGGAATTCCTGCTGCCGATTCTAACATTTTTTTTTTCATTTCATACCTGTTGCATGGTTATTCCCTCTGCTTTTCTTAGTTTTGTGTTGTTTGTCATTCTGCGGTGCTGTGATGTTTTTCACTGTTTCCTACTTGGTTTTGTGATTTGGTAGGTTTTTTTTGTGTTCTGCCTGGAATTCCTGCTGCCCATTCTAACAATTGTTTTTTTAATTTCATACCTGCTGCAATGGCTGTGCACTTGTCCAACTTTTTTTCTTGTGGCTGAGATCTAATTGTGCATATTGTCATTCCCTCTGCTTTTCTTGGTTCTGTGCTGTTCATCTGCGATTTTGCCCTCTGTTTTCTGAGGGTTGAGGGGTGCTTGTGCAGTGTGATTACCTGGCTTTGTGTCATGTTACCCATGTTCTCATTGTCATTATTAACCAATTTTATTGATTATCATTTTGCTGCTATTCTTGCTATGAGCCATAGCCATGTTACCATGCTTATTAAGTGGACTTTGTCTTATGTAACCCATATTACATGATTCATTGCCATGTTACTCAATAATTTATGCTATGTTCCTCTTTTGTCATTGTTTAAAATGAGAGCTCTTATCTCCACTATATTATTCAAAATTATGTTCTTTATGCTTTGGCTTTTTTTTTGGCCTGTTGTGTCCTTGGTTCTCTATTTATTGCTGAATTTGGATGGTCATCTTACCTGTGCCTCCAAGTTTCAGCATTCTCTCGTAATTGCTTTGCTCTAGTGGCCTTCTAGTAAGTCTACTTTTTCTTTAGTCCCATTCAATGTTTATGTTCTTCTACAGTTAAGCTATAATTCGTATATGAATAGATACCACACTTATTTGCTCAGATATTACACTTGTTCTTATGCCACTTCTAAAATATAGCAATGATGAATTTTTTGACAATTAAAAAAAATGAAGGAGATAATTCCTTGGTATCTAGGTGGAGAGTTAAACATGAAAATATTTTGCTTTTTGCCGATCCAAGTTACTGTAGCATACAAATTTCTGAGCCCAATACTTTTAGCCTATCAATAGGCAAAAAATGGTGAGATAAAACTTAATGTTACTCTTTTCGCATATCAGTACATGTACTGTTTCGGATTTTGATGTTTGTTTGTTCATTTGATTTCTTCGTAGCTGTTGATTCTTAAATGTATTCGGATTACTTGTTAAAATCTGGATCCCTTTTTCCTCATTTATTTCTTCTTTTTTATGAATTTGCTTGTTTCAATTCGATAGATATAGGATTTTTTAGCTGTTGGTACTGTAAGTTATGCATATTGGGAACCCTAAATCAACGCCAGTTGAAGTAATTTGAAGTGGTTGGGAAAGTGAATGAGTGTTCTAATTTATTTGTTGCACGTTGTATATGTTCTTCAGCTAATGAAGCTCTGTTTGCATGCTCTTGTCGACTGGTTTTAGGGAAAGCCAAAGTTTTGGGGTTTGGAGTGAATTTTTCATGCCTAATTGCTTGATTTAAGCAATATTTTTCTCTTGAGTTCTTCTTATCTTATTTGAATATTCTTTTGGTACAGTTCATTGACCTAGGAGTTATGTTAATAAAATTTTTAATGTCAGCTGATGGATATGTTTTTCTTATATATTCAAATCACTCTTGGTTATGATATTTTTTTTGCTGATTAAAATATCATGCATTTTCTATTTTGGTTTGACTATGTTTGAATTTCTGAATTACTATTTGCAGCTCGGCTTAGTCTGTGTGATCTGTTGATTATTCAATAAATGGCATTCTATTTATTAATTTTTAAAAAAATGAGAATGATACAACACATGTTTGCTCAGATATTACACTTGTTCTTATGCCACTTCTGAAATATGGGTAATAATGAATTCTTGATAATTAAAAAAAGTGATTTCATGTTATATATCAGTTATCCTTGGTATCTAGGTGGAGAGGTAAATATGAAAATATTTTGCTTTTTGCCGATCCAAGTTACCGTAGACGACATACAAATTTCTGAGCTCAGTACTTTTAGCCTATGAGGTTGATTGAGTCCACAACAAATTTTTTACGCATGTTAAAAGTTTTAATATTTGAATTTGCTTCACCATTTATAATTTTTGTTAGGCAATATGAACTCCGGTTTCCGACGCATGGGCCGGGATAAACTATTAATTAGAAAGCCATCGCGAACTATGCCTGCAGATGACAGAATTGCAGAACCTGAAGATGAGACACAAATCAGTCCCCCAAACCTAAGAGCAAATAGAAAAAGTAGGGATCCAAATTTTTCTAATGAAGAAAATGATAGACTAATTTTGCTTATCACTGAGAAACATAATTATGAGGACGTAGTTAACGGCAATTATTGAACAGATGTGGATGAGCCAGGTTAACTTGTACTGAAATTTTGAAGTAATTGACCTACTAATATTATTTATATCATATTTAATTATACTTTGTTTGTTGTAGGGGGTAATGAATCGATGAAGATCATGGTGCTCAACTGTACGAGGACGTTGATTTTGACAAATATATGCAATTTCATATTTTTTTTATTGTTTATCATGATTCTATTATTTCTGTGTTGAATGAATTAATAACAGTTTTCTTTCCATTTCATCTTTTTTTATTTACTATCCTGAGTTAACTTATTTATTTGCCAAACTGTTGACGTAGGATGTGGGGGTCCCAGGAATGGGTCCTGGAATGCGAACCGTCGCGAAGGTGGACGCGCTGCCCGAGGCCCGCAAAGATAAGATGGGGGCAGCATATGCCGCTTCGCATTTTATCTTCTAACTACGGGCATTTTATGTTGACGTAGGATGTGGGGGTCCCAGGAAACACTGAAGAGAGAGAGTTTCGGGAGACGGCGGCACGCAAAAAAGGGGGGGTGAACCTGTTAATGGAGGCTCAGGGAGAAGATTCTGTCCAAGGCAACCAAAAAAGCACGCAGAGATTTAAGGTGGTTCAGAGAGGAAATCCCCTACGTCCACCGGTCGATCAGTAAAGAGATTTACTAAGTGGGGAAAAGAAGGCCCCGAGACAGGGCTTATACAGTGCTTTTTTCAGAGGAAGAAGAAGAAGGAGAACAAAAAAGAAGGAAGCTCCTCAGTTGGGGCTTCATTACAAAAGAATGAGAAAACTAGGGATCTCAGAGTCTGAGCCTTTCTCTGCTCCTCCTGCCTCCTTTTCCTTTTTTCTCTCTCCGAATGATGGTCCTCCCTTGGCTGGAACTGTTCAGCGGTTTTTATAGCCGTTGGCGTGTGTAGCTTCACCCTGGTTTTCCGGAAGAAAGGTGATGGGTGAGCTCTGAGCGCCGCTCATCTGTCACTGGAGAGATCCGCCGCTGTACGAGGAAGATGACATCCTTTAATGCTGATATTTTTATGGGGAAGAGCGTCTGTACGGAAATCGGCGGAGTTAGGTGAAACTGATTGTGACAGGTGAAGCTGATTGTGACAGGCGTTACCTCGTACCCTCGGGTCCGAGGTTACGAAGGTCTATTCCTGGATCGTCGTGGACGATGGTTGGTTGAACCTTCGTGCCCGAGGTTTGACCTGGGTCAAAAGTCCTGCGAGACCTGAAGCCGAGTCAGCAAATCAATCAATCAGTTATAGTCTTGTAGGGCACCACGCGTTCGGCCAGGATGCAGCGCAGGAACCACGTGTTAACATCAGCCCCCCACATTATCAGGGCGCCAATATTAGTATGGGTCCTGGAATGCGAACCATCGCAAAGGTGGAGGCGCTGCCCGAGGCCCGCAAAGATAAGCTGGGGCCGGCATATGCTGCTTCGCATTTTATCTTCTAACTTCTGTAAGAGAGCAAGAGTTTCTGCGGAAGGAATGGCGGAGGGAAGATGGAACATTGTGCTTGGTTTCTCCAAGAAGAGAGCCGGAACGCCTCCGGTTGACACCCCTCCAGGGAAGAGGAATCTCCCGGAGGTATCCGAAGAGGCGCCGGAGTTGTTGGAGGAAAGAACTCCCATGGCTAAGGTGGCCGTGGCTCCGGCGCAAACACTGGAGTCGCTCCAGGGCCTGGCGGAGGCAGAGACCGCGAGAATGGTGGTGGAAATTTCAGATTCC
>KZ452026.1:1952561-1997208 GCA_002786265.1 Apostasia shenzhenica
CGAATGATGGTCCTCCCTTGGCTGGAACTGTTCAGCGGTTTTTATAGCCGTTGGCGTGTGTAGCTTCACCCTGGTTTTCCGGAAGAAAGGTGATGGGTGAGCTCTGAGTGTCGCTCATCTGTCACTGGAGAGATCCGCCGCTGTACGAGGAAGATGACATCCTTTAATGTTGATATTTTATGGGGAAGAGCGTTTGTACGGAAATCGGCGGAGTTAGGTGAAGCTAATTGTGACAGGCGTTACCTCGTACCCTCGGGTCCGAGGTTACGAAGGTCTATTCCTGGATCATCGTGGACGATGGTTGGTTGAACCCTCGTGCCCGAGGTTTGACCTGGGTCAAAAGTCCTGCAAGACCCAAAGCTGAGTCAGCAAATCAATCAATCAGTTATAGCCCTGTATGGCGCCACGCGTTCGGCCAGGATGCAGCGCAGGAACCACGTGTTAACACAAACTGAATTCAAAATTATCCTAGGTTAACTCAAGTTAGCATCCAAAGTCATATTGTAATTAATAACTTAGCCCAGCTGGGATAAGTTATTAATGGGGTTAAGCTAACCTGGGTTAGCTTATCCTACTCCTATCCAAACGGCCCCTTAGGAAATCATAAATTCGGTTCTTCGTATCACATCTGATTATCTGAACAAATTTTATCAAAAATTTTAGAATTCAAATATTTATTTTTCTCAAGTACCTTCTTGCCATCTCTCTTTCTATTATGTTCTGTTCAATGAATTTTTTACGTTTTCTTATATAAATACAAGAATGGCCATATTTGGGACAGCTAATGTGAATTTTGTAAATATCTACAATATTTGTATAATGTTTCTTCTAGATCCTAAAAATTGCGATGCCGATAAAATTTCCTAAAATTTAGTATCATAACTTGGGGTAGGACAATTATGGTGTGGAGCTTTGATTTCTGGAAGTAGTAAAGCTAAAGTCGTCTCATTCACAAATAATTGGTAAGACATGACATTAGGATGTTAAGTTTAAATTATAGGCATATTTTTAGTAAAGCTCGACATTGGGTGTCAAGCTTTAGTTCTCTTAAAGATATTGATACTGAGAGTGGACCCTATTTAATATATTTTTGATAAGGCTCAATAATGAGGCATTGAATCTCGAGCCCCTTAGGCCATTAATGTGGTAGATCGACTCCTCTGCATAATTTTGGTGACGCTAAATATTGGGGCATTGAGCCTTGATTTATATCGAAGTTTTTTTAATAGACTTGACATTGTACATATGAATATTAAACTTATTATTGTATTATTTGCATATGCTTTTGACACGTTACTCTCTAAAATTAAATGGATAATGATGAAGATCGAGATTATTCAAATGAATCACATCGAAGAAACTCTTTCTAATTGTTTACTTGAGCTTCGCAAAAAAAAAAAAAAAGTTTACATGCATTTATGTTTTATTGCTTTCTTGTCTTTTCACCCTCCCAAAAGTACTTCGGCCGACATTAATGCTTGGTTTTTTTTTTTTTGATTTAACGATTGCTATTTTTTGTGAAATTTAAATTGAAAATGAAATTGAAAATTTCAGTAATTCTATTATTTTTACTGGCATCCCTGAGCTAATAACCTGTCATACAATATAACTCAGAAACTTGAACTATTTATTAATCACAGCAGCAATTGGCAATATCAGAAACAAATGAAAATAATGATCAAAAAAAAAATCCTGATGTTTTTTCCCAATAGTTTTTCTTTCTACTGCAAAAAAAAAAGAACCTTCCGCAACATTTCCTCAATTTTACATAACACTAGAAGCAAACATTCACTCCACATCAATTATTACCATTAAAAAACAGTACAAAAACATAATAGACGAATCTCATTTTTGAACAATCAGCAATCTGGCTATACATGATCAGCACAAGTATTGTCAAATTTTTTCATATATAAATTTGAAGATACAGTTGAGAAGGTCTGTGTTCCGTCAACTAGCTTCTCCCTCTCTCGCTCTCTCTCCGTTTTTTTTTTTTTTTTTTTAATGATTGGTTCCTGTTAGAAAGCATGAAACCAGAGCACTGCCTTCAGGGCACCTGCTCCCAGATGAAACATAAAAGAAAACATTGTGATTGTTTTTTACTGAGCAGTAGAAAAGAAATGGTTGTAATTCTTCTTTTTTTTTAACCAACCTTTGGATCTTCACCATTCTATCCGTCACTGGAAGGACTCTGAGGAATGAAACCCATTTGGACAGCACTCTGAAGTTCCTCATCCCATACATTGGGCGTCTGAAAATCAAAGGGTTACAGTGTACATCTATATATAGTATTAAGGTAGTTGGGAGAAAGGGACCCTACTGTACCTGAGCCATAGAGCAAAGTTGATGTATGGCAGTAGCCATCAAAATTTCTGGCTCAATTTGTCCTACACCATGTAAATGAGGATTTGGTGTCTTAAACTCCGGTGCTCGACCAGGATTTGCAGCTTCACCTAGCACATTAATCTAAAAAGGCCAACCAAGAAGACAAATAATCGGTTTGGCTACGGTTACAAAAAAAAAAATCATTTAGAAGCAATAATATTCACGATAAAAACTCGTTACTTACATCTTTAGGAAAGATATGCGGATTGTCAAAGTTCAGCTCTGGGTTAACAGCCGCCAGCTTCATTGAAAGGAACTGTAATTGAGTTTCGGAAAGGAACTGTATTTAAAGACAATTTTCAAAAGCATGGCGAAGAAATATGAAAGAAAACCATGAAAAATATTTTCATTGAATGATTAACCAACAAACACCATATCCATAACTTAGAGGTAAAGATCAAAAACAATTCTAGATTAGCTTAGCTCAAGAAAATTGGAGATATTCCCATAAAATTGATGACAGCTTAACTAAAAAGGAATTTTGGTGGGGACAATGTCAAGTGGCACATTCATATTATGCCGCAATCAATGGTTGAGATGATATTGCACTATGATTGATTGGTAGAAGATCAACATCAATATTTAAAGCAGGTTGGAGATCAGATTTTCAATTAATAAGAGACCTACATAACTATATATATACCAAGAAATCAGTTTTCGATTTTCAATTTTTACTTTAAGAAATCATATTTTCACTATAAATATACCAATTATTTGGTGTGACAACATTAGCACCACTTACCTTACTGCTAAATCAATTTTATACACAAAAACAAAACATGTAGAAGATGATTATCACTTCATAAGAGACCTCGTCACAAAGAAGATCCTACAAATAACTAATGTTCCTGTTTACACCTGGATTTAGCGTCGCATCTCAGCCATACACGTGACACCCAAAAACCTTTTCAATTTCTATTATTCGTCATTGTGTACGATGCTTATTTTATCGGACGCGACCTTTGACTAACTATGCTTTGCCTTTACAGATCTCTAATCTAGGCCACAATATTTGGGCTTCGGCGCCCCTTAGTAACATCAGCACGATGTCTGCTCACCCTCAGGTGTCATTATCTCAGTCCAGTGAAGATCACCACATCAGCATAGCTTCTATTAAGTGAAGATTCCCACTAATTGCAGAAACCAAGGACTTGTGTGCCCTTGCCATTATTGACTGTTTTTCTGGAGTCGGCAATGGTGGGGCTGACAGTATGGATCCAATGGATATAATATACAATATTTCATCCTGAAAAATCCATTGAGCTCCACTACAGCACACCTATAAATACCTCTGGGTAGAGCCCCAGAGAGAGAGGACAAGTCGAAAACAAAACCTGAGACCAAAGAGAAAACTTAATAGAATCAGACTCCCCCGAGAATCATAGAGGACGAAGCTTGTATTCTTTATTTTTCCTCTTGTACTGGTCCTCTGACCAAAACCTTTTTGAGCTTTAGTGAAATCTTCTTTGCTGACCCTCCGGTGAATATAGGGGAAGCCATTCCTGAACCACCTTAAGTTCCTGTGTATTTTTCTGGATGATTGCTATTTCTCTGACACTGAAGTTCTGGGCTAGAAACATTGCATGCCGCTAATTCTTAGAACTCCATCTTTCTCTATCAATAGTTCCAATCTTGAATAAAGCTGCTGAATTGTTAACAAAACCGTTATTCCAATGATGACTTTAACAACTATACAAAATGTCCATCACAACTTTAGCACCATCTCACTTGAGGGGGTGTATTAGCACAAAGAGGCCCATGGTTATTCCTTCTAAATCTAAACCAACACTTTGTAACTAATCTTATCTTATCACATAGTGGAAATTAACTGCCATGTGTGAGTGCAACCATCTGCTCACTTGATTATCTTTACCCTTAGTCAAACTTAACCAGGCTCCATGCCTATTTCAGTATTTCTACACTGTAGCCCCCACGTCATGTGAAGCGGTTTACCTTGCAAAGTTGATAGGCCTGCCTCTCGCATGTCATGTGGGCATGTAGCCAAAGCAAACTGCACCACTTCTCGCTACCCTTAGCGGCCTTCACTAACACTCTCCACTACATCACCTCCATGTAGCCCCCAGCACAATGACAAATCCGACAACCTCATCTTAGCATCGCATACGCACAGCTTAGATGTGATCACCAAACCCGCAACTAAGACTAACTGAATGCACCGAGCTAACATCTATTTGCTGATTCAGAATCCTTATCTCCTTACAATGGCATGCATCTTCATTGACTCATTTAATTACTTACTATCAAATTCATTTAAAAATTTATTGATCTGTTGTTGTTGTTACTTTCTTGAATTATTTGATTTGATTATAACTGTGCCATCATTAAGTCATTTGAACGAAATTATTATTGCATCTGTATTTGATAGGAAAACCAATATAATCCTTAAGCCTCTGATCCAACTTATTGCACTTAAATCAAACGCAATGGGCGTACCTCAACCTGTCGCTGCAATGACTGCACGTAATTGATTATTTCATCGAGCATCAATGCCTTGCCAGTGATCTAAGAGGAAGAATAAAAAATTAGGGAAAATGACATTTGAGTCTCTCTTATTTGTTCTTTGTGCATACAAATCCTTCTAGTTTTCAAATTAAGCAAATGAATATATCAGTTTGAGTAAAACTGTAGAAGATGGGTTTTTTTTTGTAGTGAATGTTGCTTTTACAACAAAAAAACCTATGAAAAAACAATTACCTTTTACAGCAGGATTGAATGAGAAGCATCACTAAACGATTATCATAATTAAAAAAGCTATGAAAATAGTTACTTTTTGCTATAGAAGTAACATTTGTTATAAAAAAAGACTAATATGCAATTTTACTCAAAATGAATATATTCACAAACATTACCTTACTGCAGCCTGGAACAAGATTTTGAAGAACCCTCATTCGCTCGCTGATTTTTTCCCTTCTCACCTGCAATTCAAGAAAACCAACATGAGTGACTGAGTCAGAAACACTGTGAGCAAAAAATGTGGTGGGGAATAATAGAGGAATTTACTCTCTCTGCAAGACTATGGCTGTTGGTGGCCTGGCCTCTCTTGGCCCTAATATGAATATATTCTTCTTTTAGTGCATCACTATCATGTGAAATCAGTTGGGCTTGCTTGGCAGCTGACTTGCTTGAACTCAGACCAGGGCTCACTTCAGCAATTTGTTTCATTTCTTCTCTCTCCCTTGAGCTTTTGGATGACTCTGGAGAAACATTGCTCTGCTCTTTACCCTCAGCATTCTGTATCCGGAAGAACCATCACAATGAAAGAAGGTCGTTAATGAAAGAGAAGCTTAAGTTTGAAATAAAAGAAAATTACTGATTGCTAAACTCGCTGGAAGGCAGAAAGAATCAATACATTTCTTACAAACCTTGGGAGATGGAGATTGAGGTAGCACACGTCCACTTTCAGAAACTGTTTTCCTCTTCTTACCCTTGTGTTTTCTCTCAATACAACAACTGTTTGTTAGGGTGAAATCCGAATGGCTAAGAGACACATGGATTTGGCATGCAGCTGACAAATCGAATGAGCTCTCCATCTCATCAGGAAAACTCTGATTATTAAAACAAGGCCTCATAATTTTCTCACCCATGCTGTCGTTGGATGGAAGTGACCTTGCATTGTAGGAAGAAAGATTACTCGATCCACTAATTTCGAGAATTTTGTCTGATGAAATAAGAGCATTCCAATCTGTAAGGAAGAACTCTTCATTGACATTGGCAGATGACCGTGGAGTTGCCATGGAAGACAGAAACTTCCTTGCTGAAAGATGGGCTCATCCGTGAGAACTACAAGTAAATGCCTAATATCCTAAAAGGAATCATGTAAGTTAGCAGATTGTAAGACAAGCAAGAACAAAATCTTTTTTTGACTGCAGAAAAATGGAGTTTGATGGATAACAGCTTGCAGGACTCTGCGTGGAACAAATGAACCTGGCAGCTTTATACTGCAGGGTGAAAGCAAAAGAGGTTCTCAATAGAAGAATCCATTACATATGGAAAAGAAACGTCCATCTGTATGAATATTGTTTACCATGTACCAGCTGGAAAAAACATTTTAAAACATAAGATAATCTGTATGATGCCACCAACTACCACAAAACAAGAAAGTGATACCTTTCATCAAAACATAATATAGGGACAAATAGCAAAAGAGTTCCCAACAGCACTTGAGGCGCAACAAGTAAGAAAATAAAAAAAAAAAAAAAAAATAAGAAAATCAGCAAGAAATTTCATTCTTTTTTCTGGCTGGAATTGAAGCAAAGTGCAACTGACAATCAAATATAAACTCAAAGAGTCAAGGCAGTAAGTCTGAAACTTTAAAAGATGTTTTGAGTAGGTATACAATTTCATATGAAAATTCTTTTTAATGACTCCGAAGATGATCTTTGTGAAAAGCCATGTGAATATTTTATAATTTTCAAACAAACAAATATTCAAAAGAAGCAAAATTGAACAAAATAGGAGGTGAGGAAAGACTGAGTCTGGGGCTTCAAGTGGATTAGAGCATAAAAATAAAAGTTTTTCAGGCTATAGGAAAAGGCCTATGAGGGCAAGTCTGTTTGACTATTTCCTAAAAAGGTTATCTAAGAACACTTAAGCATCAAGCTGTGCTCAGAACTTGCTGGAAAGAGTAAAATAGACTGGAATTTTCTTTCAATATAAGCTACAATAAAACCTTTCACAGGGCTGAAAAGGGAAATGCTGACAACTGGAAGCAAATAACTTGTTGAAAACCGCTAATCCAAGTCATGAGAGAAACTTTAAACCCTAACATATACCTTAAACCTTAAATCAGGAAGGTAAACAAGAAATCCCTGAACACAAATGTCGTATAACTGGGACTAAATTGCCATGTGGCTTAGGGGAGACATCACAAGAGGAGCAGCTGAAATTATGAATTGAAGATCTAATGTACTGCATGAGGATCAAAGAACACCAAAAGTGAGAAGTAGAAGAGAAAAGAGAAGATGAGCATAGGAATAACAAACACTATCAAAGAGGACTGCGTGTTTAACCTGCGAGAGAAGGTGAATCAGTTCCAGGAATGGCTATTGAAAACTGTAAGTGCCAACTGCACTCTGCAAAATAAATGTATTCTTTTGTCTACTGAAAGTCTAAGCTTCAGTTATCCAACCAAAAAGCTTTTTATGCTGAGGTTAATTAGCTTTCTCTCTCTCTCTCTCCCCCCTCCCCATCCTCTTTGGGTTAAAAGGTGGCTTTATTATTCTAATGCACCCTCCACTGTTACATTGCCCCTTCTGCTATATAATATAAGGGCGTGGGAAGGGAGGTGCTTCTCTTCAACCTGAAGTTTGAGTGAGATCTTTTACTGACACAATGCCAACCATTTCGACAAACATTTGCTCACTGCTCGCTTACCCATCGTCTCCCATTATCTCTTTACTAAAAGAAGGAAGAATCATCTTTAGCTGGCTTGTCCTCTCTAAACATTTAATTGTGCAACCAACAGCAAGACGTTCCTTCTCCATGGAATTTAATCAAAAGGCCAACGGCTAAGCAACAAAACCTTAGCCTTCTAATTTAAACTCCAGTTTCCCGCCAACAACTCGGCTAGTTCATGTGGCTTTTGGAAGATCAACCTAAAATTATACTTTTGTTTAGTTCTATGCAAAAGCATTCATGACAGACCTCAGAATACCTATGCTACTACTTCTTTGCAACAAAACCTTAGCCTAAATGAGATGCAGACTTCTTAAATTTTACAATGTCCTTTTATAATAGTAGTCATGGTAATTTTAAAACATTAGATCCGATTACTTTTGACATATATTGGTTAAAATTTAAGAACCCTGCATCTCATTTAGGTGCTCAAAGTTACACGTTCCTTGAGCTATATGTTGAGAAGCTTTTTGATGTGAAAGGTCTTGTTGTTCATCAAGTTCTATTCATATAAGCTTTCCAACTTCTTCCAAAGAGCATGAGTTGTCTCTTCTTCTAATACTAAATGGTCCGGTTGTTCGTCAGCCCACATCTGAATACTTGGCGCCATTTCTTTTGATAGCACTCACTCTGGCTTTATCATTAATAGCTTCTTCTCCAATCTTGAGGTAAATGCAAATCTGTCTCTTCCAGATCTTGTACTTCTTGCCCTTGAGACGTACTATCCTAGAAGTCATTTCTGAGTCTATCATCTTCAAGGTTGTACAACTTATTGGTATTTTGTTTCATCAAAAAAAAAAAAAAAACTTATTAGTATTTTGAGAATAGAAAACTTTTGATGAGCTATCAAATAAAACACAAATTTTCAACAATACTAATTCAAAGATGAAAACAGATTATCTATTTAGTATAATTGAGAAAAGCAAATTGTGGAAATACTTTTCTTATAGGATCATGTATCTCTTGAGATGAATAGAATACTCAAAATTTTGATGTGAGAAATTTATACTTCTGGTTGCCACAAGTAAGGCAACTAGTTGAGCTTAGGATACCTTTTAGTTTTTTCTTTTTGGGTAGCTCACCAGAGGATTACAAGGGCCTTTATCTAGAGTTATCTGGTTCTAATTAAGTAATAAAGGAGAATAATTTATCTTCTCTATTCCTTCTTTTCTTCCCTTGATGCCTTAGGATGCTGAATTTCCTTGAAATTGTTGGTATTAATCATTGATTTTACTGTTGATAATGGCTCTCCAAAATTCTCACGTTGCAGATGATCCTCGCCACACATCTCACTTTATGTTGCCTTTCAAAGTCCTACTTGTAGGCTTAAAGTATAGAAACAAAATCAATTGTGAACTGTCCAGAACACACAGCGTGTTGCTATCTCAACATAGCTATTTTGCATAACTTCCTGGAAGATATCTGAAATTGTCTCTCCTCTACAACCGACTGATAGTTCTTTGAATGTTGTACAATACTCTTTCAATTCTATTACTGAATGCTCTTCTTGAAGAAAGAATGAACGAGCATCTTTAGAGATGTTTCCATAAAAAATGCTTCCTTCGAAACCTTCCTCGTTAAAGGACCACAAGCCCTCTTTCATAGGATTTTTTCATCAAAGGCTCTATCCTAAGTATAATGCTTTGTCAAGGAATTTCTTCATTAAGCAATTTTCTTCAGTTTGCTAACTTAGTTGAGAACACCTTTATTTATCAACGATTCTTCATCCACTACAAATGATCTTATCGAAGGACTCTGTTCTCAAGGATGATATTTTTGAAAAGGACTTTTCAAGAATCTTCTCAATTTCATTTTCCTCCTCATACATGTGCTTGTGATTTTCACTAAATAAAATGGAACCTTCTGTTTTCATTCAACATAAGTTGATGCATTTGGTTTTCTTGGGAGTTGCTAAACATTAACCCCTGCTCAATGTCAGAGAATGATGAGGAAGTTTTCAAGCTCAGTTCGGCTCAATGTTAAAATGACTCGGAGAAAGAACAGAAACAGTCCATGCCAAATAATTCTCACCAAAGGCCCAGATGGGTAGTTTAGTTCCATAGATATGAAGGGTTGCAAAAAGGATCACCATAATGTGACCAACTAAATATTGGTTCCACACTAATAGTTTCCTCTAAGCAAAATAGTTGATGATCGAATGACACTAATGCTTTACACATGTATATTTGGACAGACTCTACTTATAGCTTGCCTTATATATATATATATATATATATATATATATAGAGAGAGAGAGAGAGAGAGAGAGAGCTTAGGATCACTTTTCCCTAACGATTACCACCAAGTCCAGTCTTTTTTTTTTGCTCCAAGTCCAGTAAAATCAAGATGATATGATGACAATCATTCTCTAATACAGCGGAGGTTATTCTTCAATTTTTTATTTCGAAAGTAAGATGTGCTTGCATTTTCCCCCTTGTTTTTCAGTTTTTATCGTGGTGTTTTTAATTTTGCTGAACAAGTTCACGTATATATTTATTCACACCTCCTTTGTTTTGCGTGTAGTAATAAGGCATCTAACTTGGGCAATTTATCAATCTCATTTCTTTCATTTGACTAAGATATTATGGAGCCTAGCATAGCTGCTCTTCAAAACCATTGAGACTCCCATGATCATGGCCGCCATCCTGACATGCCCTTGTAATTTTTAGTAAGGAACAAAAGCAATTGTAGAGCATCAGAGTTCTAATTTGTTGTGAACTTCCAGCCATTGGAGCATGGCCATAAATTTTACTGCAAACATCTGCATCGCTCCCCAATCCACTTATCTGAAACAGAGTTCTAATGTCGTGCTGCAGTATCAGATAGAAAACTCTCAAGTATGCAGACAGGTAAATAACAAAAAAGAAACCTTATTGATCACCTTGAGAGATGGATTTGGATACTGGATAGCGCAATTAGTTGCTTTATTACCTTTTGCTGTTCCCCACACAAAATATTCTTATAACTACTCGGCAAACAGGAGTTGCCAGAAAAGTTAAGTTGCCACCTTTCTCGGATTACTCTATAAATCTCTTCTTGTGCTTTTGATTAGGTACAGCAGGCTACAGTTGGTAAAGAAGATCTTGTGCTTTCGGTATAGTAATATGCGGTTCCTCACACAATCTGAGCACTAATGTAGATAAAAGAAAATAAAGGTAAAGATAATACACAATTAACAACAACACTGTTTGGTTGAATAAAGGGACAACAGGGTGAAAGAAAAAGGCACAGAAACAGTAATATATATGCTGATCATCAGCACAACTATCCATCCATTCAAAGTACTTATAAAGAGAAAAGATGGACAAATGCACGCGTAAATTAATTACAAGCAATCATCAGTACCTGCTGCTTCATAAAAGTTCAAACTCATAAAAGAATGGAATAGATTAGGGCCATTTCTATTAGCAAACGATCATTAGCAATAAAACATGTTGCGTTCAAACTTGAGTGCCTTGCCAAATGATAGATTGAAACTAACAAAACACGTAGACCAGAAAGCAAAAAAGCCAACCATTTTACAAGGTACGAGCGAGGATCATCTGCACCATCCAAATGGTGAAATGATCATACGATGTTCAGAAACTCTGATCAATTGAAATGGGAAGAAAGGAGACAAACAACTATGGCGAGCGAACATGAACATGATATATAGGGATGGTCGCAAGAAAGATATATAATGCGGCAGAGTATGTGCTAGACAGCAACTGTGGCCAAAATAACATCATAATCTACCTACTAATCTGTTTGGTAATAACTCAAAATAAAATATGGCCTAGCCCAGTCGGAGGGAGTTTGTCTGCAATCACGGGTCCCGAGTTCGAATTCACATTACCACAAGTTCTAATTGGGGTAGAAAAAATTGTAGTATTTAAAGGTAAAGAATAAAAAAAAAATTCAAAATAAAATATTGGCATGTTTAGCTCTATCGCATTCAATAAAAATTTTATTATTTAAAAACAAATCTTAGTTAACTTTTTACTTAAAAAATTTAATGTATCCCACATTCCACATACATTTTAATACAATCAATAATTTTATTTCACTAATTATGTAAATCTCAGAGCAATAAAATAAATTTATTTAAAAAGTTATATAAATTTAATTTAAATTTTGTTGACATTGATATTTACCATTTTGATTTATATTATTTCAATCATATCTAAGATAAAATAATTTTTATTAATAAATAAATAATAATAATAATGAAAATTAAACTTTACAGTCTACCTGTTTGCCTAGGAGTTTAAAATTAACCTGGTTTAATTTTAACCAGGCATATCACATCACAAATAAAATTTAATATTAAAAATTAAATTTATTTGACATTCTACACATATTACTAAAATAATAACTAACTTATATCACATCCCTCACATATTCCAACATAATAACTAATTTTATATCACATCCCTCACATATCCCAATATAATAACTAACTTTATTTCACATCATTCACAACTTTCAATAAAAAAATATCTCTATCCAAATTTAATTTTAATCTTCTTAAATTTAACCTTACAAACAAACACACCCCTAGAGTTTATATTCTATGATTTTTAGAGTTTAAAGTCTAATTTTTTGTTAAAATAATTTAAAGCATAGGGTTTAATATTTTAAATTTTAAGTTACAGATTTAGAACTCGAGATTTAGAGTTCTGTGAGATTTTATTCAGAAATAATATAAAATTTGTAATTTTTAATAAACAAGATATAATATACGTAATTGCTCTTAATTTTTAATATAAGTAATTTTAATATTTCTTGTTATTAACGTCTCAAAATAAGCTCATAATTTTCACAATACAATAATATTTATCTCTTTACTAAGCAAGAACCTCAATTAATTAATATTTGAATTTAATTAGTTGATTAATAATAGTAAGGGTGGCAAAACGTGTGTCAATGGGTTGGGTTAGGGTTAAAGCTAAATCTGTCCCAATCTGAATAGCCACAACCCCAAGTCTGACCCATTTATTAAAAGGGTCAAAATCTATGACCCGAGCTAGGCTCGATTAATAAATTGATTGGGCCGGCGAGTTGACCCGAGATGTTTATAGAATAATTTTTGATAAACACTCAACTCAAACCGGACTCAACCCAATTATGTCTAAGCCGAACCCAACTCATCTATTGAACGGGTCGAAATTTACGACTCATATCTGAAATTTTTGAATTGAGTTTGAGTTGGATTCAGGAATCATATATTATCACCCATAAGGTCCCATTTATTTGAAAATTAAAAATTAACTTTATTTATTTTTAACTTGAAATATCACATTTTATACATATTACTAAATAATACTAACTTATATTACATCACTCACATATTCCAACATAATAATTAAATTTATTTCATATCATTCATAATTTTTAATAAAAAATATTTCTATTTAAAAAATATCACAGAGATTTTGAATTTCACATAATATATATGTATATTTTTATACATTACACATCATAAGTATAAAATGCATACTATTTTTTGTCAAGGGATCATTAGGGCTTGTTTTGTTAGTTGTTAAATTTAGATATATATATATATATATATATATATATTATTTTATAGAATTAATAGAAAAAAAATTATTTTAATATTAAAAAATATACCGAATGTAAAATAAAATTAATTTTAAAATTAAAATTTATATTAGATATAAAATAAAATTTATTTTGAAGATTAAAAATCTTATTAAATGTGAAATTAAATTATTAAAATTTATAATAAATTTTAAATATTATTAACATATAATTTTGCCTATTTTTTGGCTTAGCCAAACAATCCCTTAATAGACAGACGATGGCTGTGCAGCTAGAGGCCAGTTGTGCAAGAGCAATATATATACATATATATATAATACTGAATGCCAACGTATAATTAAAAAAAATTATTTATTAAAAAATTTTAATAATTAACTAATAATTACTACTTAATATATAATTTTTAAAAATTTGCTAAAAATTCTCCACAATTTACCTAATATTACACAAAATATTTCTTTATTATGAAATTTAATAAATTTCTAATTTTATCCTTCATAATTTTTAAAATTTTTATATTTTTCACATCCGTAGTTGCCACGCTGATGTCACTTAATTTGTTGTTGCCATAGCTGCAGCCTCATTGAGCTTTTTTTTTTTTATAAAGCAGATATAAAAAGGGAGAGAATGTTAGCGTAGTGATAGGAACCCCACCATGCAAGACGCACTTAGCAGGATGCTCTCATGCATGCAAATTAAAAGAACATATAACGATCGAAGAAAACATGCATGCAGCTAGCGATCAGAATTGAAAGAGCTAATAGGCTGGTCAAAAGATTGGATTACATGATGATCATATATAATAATAACAGCTTACAGATTTCCCCCTTTTAATTTATGGCGCGCGCTAGCTTTTGTGTACTTTGCAAGACAAAAAGAAGCAGTCCAAGTCCAACTAAAACATCACCAGATCACATCACAGCACAAAATCATGATCTCCTCCCCAAAACTTGAACCCCACAGCCTTATTTTAGCGCTTAATCTAGCTAGATGCAGCCTAGCTATATAATATCTAGTTGACAACCGGCATCCTATTTCTTCTTTTCCCAAACGCATCCAGTGGCAGAATTTAAGAAGAATTAATTGATTCTACCTTACTTCTTAAACCTATCTTAAGATCGAAGGACGACGCTTAAATTAAGAATCAGTCCAAGCTGCAAAAACCGGCATGCTCGACATGGGTATTGTTGGCCATGGAGAGGGGCTGATCATCAGCTTTGAGGGGCCTTTCGAATACAACATTGATAAATTGGCTCGATTAGAGCCCGCTTCTCTTGAACTGCTCAAACTAGTCACCAACGACGAGGGATTCGAACCATGGGAGACCTTTCGAGAATCGTCATTTCCCTGATCTAGTTCTAGACTTTCAGTCTCCATGCTGCAAATCCCATTTAGCATTGGCTTCTCATCAGGTGCTTCAGACATAGATAAGTTTTGATGGGGAGATTGGCACAGCACCATCTTCCAATCAGACCCACTGCTTCCATCTTCGGTTGAGTTGAGCTCTGCGCTGCAGTTCTGCACAGATGAGGGAGCGGCATTGCTGCTTCCACAGATCGGTACTTTGTTCTTCTTAGCAAGCTCCCCTGACAGGAGAGTATTGCTGGCCATGATCTTGTCAACATCGTATCTTGTTATGTCGAAGTTTGTCACAGCATTTGCGCCACGAAATTTGATTGCTGCTATGTCGTAGGCTTCAGCTGCTTCCTCCTGCGTACCTGAGAATATATATTCTTTCAGTCTGCTTTGATGAAAACGAAAACTGGACAAACAACAGTCTAGTAAATATTGGCGGATAAGAATATTATTATTTTGACCTCAAAATAATTTAAAAGACGAGGAATTTCAATGTCTGCTTTATATATGAAATGCAAGCCTTTGCAAGCAAAACATCATAATTGAAGGCCACTAACAACATCATTGAAGCAATTTAGTGGCAGAGCGCGCAGCAGCGAAGTTGTGAAAAAGACCGGCTAATATGCGAGTGCAATGCATTTTGTTTGTTTGAAAAGCACAAACAAAATGCGAGTGCAATGCATCATAAACATTATTTTCCATAAACTTTAAAGTAACAGTGCAGCATGATATATAAAATTCCAACATTTATCTTTTGATACTTACTAAAGGTTCCAAGGTAGAGATCTTTGTTTCCAGCAACTCTTCCAATTCTAGCCTGCCATCGACCATGTTGGTGATGCCTACAAAGCAAGAATGAAAAAAAAAAAGTTTGCATTTTTCTTTTTCCTCCTACGTTTATGATTATTCATGTTCAGTAAACAGTCAGAGAAGTAAGAGAAACCTTGTAACTCCTCGGTAAATAGAAGCGCCTCTGGAAAACCCACTGCTTTTCCTATTGGGTAAAAAAACCATTTATTGAGTTGAGCTCCTATTGGGTAACAAATAATTAAACAAAATTTTAAAATTCCTGATTTCTAATATCAAACAATGATACACCACAGATTTAGGTAGAATTGCAAAACTCAATGGTTTGACGCTTGATGATCACTTGACATTCACACCAAGATGACCGGCTCGGCAAAAATAATAAATATAAATTGTGTACTTCACACGGACTTATATGTGAACTTAAAAAAAAAAATATAAGTTGTGCGGTGCACATGACTTATAAAACAGAATTTACACCTTGAAGGTTAAAGCATAACTCATATAGTGCACATGACTTACAAACATTAAGTTGACATACGCTATCATGGATGTCTAGCTAGTCACCATCAAAATATCACATATTGCAAATTTGGTTGAATCTATGGTATTGATCTATCTTTTATTAGAAATTTTTGACATTTTAAAAACTATAGAATTGGTAATATATAAATCAAAGAATATTGGACTACCTTCTAAGATGGGCAACATACTCTTGCCTTGTCATGTTGTTCATCTCCTCCAGCTCTTTCTGATAATTTTCTAGCTGCACATAAAGTTTGTTTACAGGAAGTTAAACTTTGGGCTAAAAGCAAGCAAATGAATATACTCGTAAGAATTTGAACATTATCACATGTATGACTCATGATATTACAGGAAAATTGATATGAGTGGAAGGACCCCAGTATTTGAGTGCAGCCAAGTCATAAGCCCTTGCAGCTTTGTCTTCCATATCATAACCCCCTGAGTGATGATGACATGCCGCATTTTAGTGATTTGAAAAATCTGTTCTCATGAAGATTAAAGAGAGGAACGAATAAAACGCTGGGTTTTGAACAAATTAAGGGGAAACGCCTACCGAGATAAACTGCAGCCCAACACGTACGTTTTTCCAAGACATCGATCGATCATCATCATTTTTTGACAATTAAACAAGCAAAAACGTCAGGAAAAATATACAACGACGATGATCAATTTTCTTGATTATTTAATATCACTTGTAATTGGAAGTTACTGATGACCTTGTCTTCCTTTTCTGGACTGTCCTTCCTTCTTGCAGCTATTATCCCAAAGGTGAGCTTCATACCTCCCTGTCCACCTATGTCTGATGCACAAAGCGAAAAAAAAAAAAAAAAAAGTTGTGTTTAGAATTAATTAGTATATGCCAATTGAAAACCATGAAATTAAATTATTGTAAGAAAATCGCCAATGTACATAATATAAAGATGTTTTATCCCAACTTGACTATTTGTAACGCAAATGTAAGGTGGACCAGATTATGAAACAGACAATAAAATGAACGTACGTGGATTTACCATGCATCTAATAAGTCAGAGGATATATATATCGATCATAGCCAGCAGGTGTGCGTAAATAAAAGTAGCTAAAATTCAAATTAAGGGCCAATTAATTACCTAGTGACACCTCTATATTGAGAAGTCCTCTGGCCAAAGGTGTCAATGGACTTCCTATGAACTGGCTGCTTCTGCACTCCTTTGGCTGCACCTCTCTTTTTTGAAGTATCGAGAGTCATGCAATCTGAAACTCCGGCAGCAGTAGAGACTTGCTGTGGAGCAGTGATGCAACTGGACTGAGACCCTGGGCTCATTGACAAGCTCAGCGAATACAGATCGCCATAACCTATTGAACCAACAGAGCCTGATTCCATCTGATCAGCTTCATCTCCGTCCATCAACTTACTATCAGTCGTACCATTGTAGTGCCTGTTCACCCAGCTCTTGAAGCTTGGGAAACCATGATGATCAGCCATCGGTTCCTCCTCTGCTGCTGCTGCCTCGTACATCTCATGATGGCCCGAGAGTCCAGAGCACATACCTTCCTGGAGCGGCTGAAAGTAGGGATTCTGCTGCCTAAATGGTTGATGTAGGAGATCTAGAGAGTGCTGCTGCTCTCTATAGCTACTTCCTTCTGGCTCATGGCTTTGATGCTGGTAATACATGCTATCTAAGCTTAAAGACATTGCTTCCCTTTCATTGCACCCATACTGATGATGGGTCCCCATGTTAGGACCACCGCCTAAGAAATCTTCCAGTTTTGGAGATTGACAAGGCACCATTCCTACAAGTTTTTTTCAGCATGCAGTGAGATGCATATATAATGGATTATAAACAAAAAAACTTCATTGAATTTGAATACTAGTATTGGAATTAATTAAATATTGGCTGAAGGAAAATGACTAACAAGAAAGAAAAGGGAAGAAGACCTTGATGATGCTGCGATCTGTTGAGAGCTTCCATGATACAGAGGGAGCCATCAGACTTGAGTGGCATGACAGAAAGCTCGGAGAACATGACCCCATTTGCTCCCTCAACTCCATAGCATATGCCGGAGTTGCTTAGATGGGAGCTAGAAAAGTAGAAGCTGCCGGCTGGTACTCCATTGGAGACAGTACTGGAAGCATTTGCACGCACAGGATGATGAGATTGGCGGTGATGATGCTCTGGCTGCTCGGCACTACAAGCAGCTTCCACACTCATTTGCGAGGAAAGAGAGAAGCCGAGCCAGTTGCCATTGCCACCGCTCATCGGTTTCATCTTAATTCCTCGCTCGATCGAAGCCCAAGGTCCTGTTAGATTCTAGCAAATTAAAACTCGACAACGAAAGTAATTAGCTTCTCAATCATTGAAACTGGCCTGATCAGGCATTCCTTTCAGCTATTTCGATGCCCGGCCATTAACCCATTACCCAACCAGCAGGGAAGATCATGAAAACAGATCAGAAGGAAGAGGAAAAGCATAAGCTAAAGCCTCTTTAAAATACAGCCCCGGCCGGGCTCTTTAAACTCGAACTAAAAATTAATCTACATTCAATACGAGAGCTCCGCCAGGTATATAAGTCAAACAATATTGGATCAACAACACATGACAAACACAGAGGCCCCTCTCCAATAATCCATAGGGATCTGTGACCACCAGCTCATGAACTAAGCACCAGAGCTTTCCTCCGATCTCCTTTCTTCACTTCTTCGCAGAGTCTCAACAGAGTAGTCGGCAACCCTTATAAATTAATATATATGCTTGTAGCTTCTCAGCTCCCCAAGGTCACGAAGGAGGCTGTAACTATTAATATTAATGCGCAAATGCAATACCGCTGGGGTGAACAACTTGCCAAAAGAATGGTGGTGCTATAACTTTTGGTCTCAAGGGTCATGACAGAGATGAGTAGATAATTAGATTGACGTGAATTGAAGGACAACTGTCCCAGCAGCAGTCACTTCACAACAGTACCATACTCAATATAAGTCCATACTCCAGAGAATACTACTAGCTAGCTAAATGCAACCGAGGATCTTATATAATATATACTATATATATATATTAATAATATATAAATTCTTTTCTTCTTCTTTTTCAGCCGCTAGCTTGCTTGCTGGCTTCAACTCAAACCAACGTCAGATCAAAATTAAATGGTCTATATATATATGTGTAGAAAAAGCTCAATATGTAGGTGCAGCTAGCTAGCTGCTACGGATATATATATATATATATATATCTTTCGATTGGTTACGTACCAATCAATCAATATAAGAGAAAAAGATGGTAGCCAAGTGGAGCAAAAAAAACAACATGCATGACTAGCTAGGGTTTTGCTTGCTAAAAATCCTACACGGACCGAAAGTAAATCCCATGCTTTTTATGGCATTGGTTATGTAGTCAAACAATTGCCTCCAGATCTTCAAAAAAAAAAAAAAAAAAAAAAAAAAAATTGCTTCCAGACAAAAAACTAAGCTTGATATATGTATTTCCAAGATTTTTAATGACGAATACCACAGATCAGCCCAAAATCATGATTGAACACTCCTCTCTTTCCTGAAGGTCCGTAACAAGCTGCAGCTGCCACTGGCTGAGTCGCTGTATAAAATCGAAGGAATATATACTTAATTAATTATTAAGAACAATTTTTAATTTTTGCTTACCGCATAATAATTATAGTTTGACCTAGCATTTTTTTTACTAAAATATGCATATATATATATATATATATATTCGCATAAAAATGAGGGTCTTATCATGTAAAATCAAATCTCCACTTTACACTTATAACTATAGTTTTGAGTAGTCAAATCTCCTCTTTACACTTATAACTATGATTTTGAGTTAATTTTCTGATCAGTTTTATCAATTTTATTTTAATTTCGATTAAAATTAATCCAAATTTTTTATTTTTAGTTCAGCTGAAACTTCTTCGTTTTTGGCTAGGACAAAATTTCTTCAAATTTAAACTTTTTAATAAAAAATAAAAAATCATCGTACCAAAATTGTGAAAAATAGTGCTATCAAAATTGTCGAAATAATCAAAATTGATACTTCTAATTTACGAGTGAGATTAAAACCAAACCCTAGTTTTTAAAACTCTGCCAATTACAGTGCATTTAATAATGGTATAACTTTGTTTAAAAATAATAATAATAATAGCTCCTTAATTGTGAGAAACTGTACAATTGAATTAAAACATTATTTGTAAACCCTACATTCTAGATAAGCATAATGCTTTCACAATAGTCACATGCACTTTTATCAACATGAAATCATATAAAATACAAAATTATTCTCATCAAAATCTTTACAATTGCTTCTTATGAGAAATAGAATGAATTCGTATAGAAATATGCATGATATATAGTTACATTTTAATTTGCATACTTTTGATAATTCTACACGATCTGTTCATATAAAAGTATGAAAGCTACATTTTTTAAATTAAATATATTGTGTAATGACATGTACAATCGAAAGGGAATATATATATATAGTTTTATGCATTTATGTGTCGCCGTGTATACACAAGTGCAATTTTGTATACACAAATAAATTATGCATGTGATGTATATTTAATTAATCTTGGCTGTGTGTTTATAAAGGCTAATTTTAATAGTCTTAAAGTTAAACATAAATAAATATATTTTTTATTAAAAATTATGTATGATATAAAATAAAAATTAATTATTATAATAGAATATATAAGAAATGTGATATAAATTAGTTATATAATTATTATTTTAATTTGGATGACAGATTTGAAATAAAATTAAATTTTTTATATATATTTTTTGATGAATATGAGTATGGTGTAAAATATAATTAAATTTTAATATTAAATTTTATGTATAATATGATATATTATTTAAAGTTAATAAAATTAATTTTATACTAGTAAATAAATGTACATTACATTTAACCTTCACAAATAAACACATTATTAGTTATAATAGTAAAGCTGCTTTATTTATATGCACGTATTAACAGTTGGTTAAATAAATATGATATTAACATATCACACTTGATTTACTAGTTGATCCATTGATAATATTTCTAAATTAATGAATCAGACATCATATATGTTGTAAGCACCTTTCAAAGAAAGTTAATAGTATTAAATGATAAAATATTTTAATTAATAGACAAATCTTAATGACCAACATCCCAATATGAAATGCGATAAATTAGTTAACTACCTTGTAAGGCCATCACAAGGTTTTTTAATGCTCCAAGTGACATAGAGATGCAACTAATCTAGATACGAATGTGTTGTTCTCGTATATCATATAGCATGGTATACTCCCTCGATAATAGCCACTCTGCAGACTGGTTTAGTTAACATACAACTTATATTAATGACATACTTCTCGAGACTATCCAATATTTTAGTTGTCATTCTTCAAAGGAAGCTATAATCTTACGACATATATAATACTTTAGTGAGGAGCAAATTAAGAATCTAGGACTTTTTGGAGAATCCCTCGCCATAGCAAAAGGAATTAAACTTCCTGAACTAACTCCAACTTCTTCTATAGGGCTTCTTCCATGTACTATTTCAGATACTTCTTATTCTCTCAATTAAGAAGGTGCAAATTATAGGGATTGATGGATACTTCTTTTAGGAAGAGTGAGGGAGAAAGAAGAAGTATAATTTGCTAATACACCTTGCAAAGCTATTTTTGAGTCCTTATAAATCAAGTCTTCTTGTAAACATTATGCACTTCATACTCAATGGATCTTTAAAATGCCCACTCTGAGTGTCATGTTTTTTTTACCTAATTTGAGTTTTCCTATACAAAAAGCATTTTGTTAATTTTTTTAGTTTGTTCATTATCATACTTATCTTGCAACCAACATTAAATTATTTTATAAGAGGGAAACTTACATCTAATTTTTTTTTTAGAACTTAGAACTTATCTCTAATTTTTTGAGGCATTGCCATTTACCAATTTATGATCATATAAATTTTTTCTTCTTCATTGAGAGACTGTTGTTTCTCAGTCCTAATTGACAAATTTTCACATTAAAATGTGGCTTAGCACAACTATCTATTTTGGTATGAATCTTGTGAAAATGTACGATTCATCTCTCATGCACTTGAGAGGAAGAGGACTTCAATTTGGCTGTGTATCCATTATATACATGCTGGGTTATATTAGCTATCCATTTCCTACACTATCAATATATTAATGCCTGCCTGCCACATTACTGCATGAAGATGCAGAGATACCACTGTTCTGCATAAAGCAATGGGGGTGAAAGTTTGAAACAGAATCTCCATCCACCAAAGCATGCTTAGAGAAGTGCGAGTTTCTTAAATCAAATTTTGCGTACACTCAACTTTTGAGATTAAATTTATGTGTGATGTGATATACCAGATTAAAATTAAATCAGATTAATTTTTAACTTCAAAATAAATTTACCTTAAATAATTATTTTACGTGAATCTATATAAGATTAAATTCTTTTTCAATTAATAAGTTTGGACATCTATTTTCTTTTTTAAAAAGTCTCAGAGATATATAATGCTTTTTACCTAAATCCTTTTATCAATTAGATTCATAAACTGCATGAAACAAAAGTTCAATTTCAAGGATTCATGTAAAAAATATTACATATCTTAGAAATTCATTTAAAAGGAATTCAAATAGGAATCTAATCTCAGGATTCATAAAAAAGAAAATTAAACTCGCAGACCTGCAGGATGAAATAAGAAATCAATTTCAGAAACCTAAATAATATTTATCCTAATAAATGTATAACAATTTATAAGAAAGGGCTCCCACATGAGGTGTAGAGATGATCAATATGCCCAATAATAGATAATTAATCAGACGGATATGATTCTATGGGAAGAAGAAGACCATCTAAGAAGAGCATTTCTTGCTGAAATAATTTTAAGTTTATTGAAAAGTATGAAAACATTTCAGCGGGGAGCTTGCAGGGGATTCAAATAAAGTGTGCCACCCCCCGAAACCACCATCATGGAATGCATGATTTCTAAATCTATTGATTTATTATTATAAAATGATGAATAGAGCGAGGGAGCGGCTGCTATTTATATTGCAGAGCTTTTCCTTAAATGGTGCTAAATGCTCTTGCCAGCATTTGCCCTGCGATTTGCCTCTGATTTTTGCCATCTAATCATTCTATTTTTTAAACCTCGATAAAATTAATTGCTCTAAAATGAAAATTTGATGAATAAGCTTACAGCAAAACAACTGCATCCCATTGCCTCTGATTTAAGAGAATACAAGTGGAGAATTTGGTGCCAAGCCAGGATGGATTAATTTGGTCAGACATGACAATGGAGTGCATGATCGAGCTGATCTTACCAAAGTGATGACTTGACAGTTCATTCTTGTAGCCTACTTTCCCACCAATAATAATATCCATAGATACCAAAATAATTTGAAAAGAGGAGTTAGAAGACGCCATGGTCAAGAGAAGAACACCCAAAAACCCTACAGCAGTCAAAAGCATCCTTTGTCTTCTCTCCCACAATATCCCTGCACAGCATGCTCTGTGGTCTCTAATCCAAAAATGTACTAACTATTCTCCTGGCTAATTAAAGCAGAATTATAGAAAGAGTTAAAAATGCTAATAACATGGGTTAGCAAGAAAGCTTCTTGCTTAGTGCATGACATACAAGCTATCAGATGATCATTAATTAAACCCTGTAGTGAGATTTTTATACTGAGCTACGTATCATCAATCTTTTGTCATTTTTCCTAAGATACGGAAGGCCCAATAGTTTGGGTATGATGAAGTAGAATAACCACTCCGACCAATTAGAGAGCGTCTCCTAGGCTCTGGCAGAAACTTCCTTTGGTCGAGTCCATATACTCTTTCTCTCCCTGCTCCTCTCGCTCTCCATTGTGCTGGCAAAGCAAAAAATAGAAAGCTACAGAGAAGCAAGAAAAAGCAAAGAGTTCATTTGATGCAAGCAAGCTAGGCTACTACTGCTACACAGCTGCTTCCTCTGGCACATGAACAACGATCATCGCAATTAAATGTGGGCCATTGTCTATCACGTGGGAAACATAAAATCCAAACCATATCCAAGCAAAGATCCCGGAGCGAGAGCTCAGTCCCAGAGAGGATTAAAGGAAAAGTAAACAATAAGGGGGGGATAGCTATATGGACAGCAACTGAATGAGAGGGACAAAAGCTTTGATTCCTTTCAATAACATAGCATAGGTAAAAGTCAATACATTACACAGAGGGGAGATGGATGGAGGTCCGGAGGATAGGTATCGCAGGCAGCTCACATGACGTCTTCCCACTTCCCTACATTTCCCAAATTCAAATCCTTCTTCTCTATCCTCCATATTCTGTAAGTCTCACTGCCAACTTCCAAAGTTTCACATGCTTTTACTTTTTAACATTTCAACACCGTCAAGCCCCCTCCCTCTCCCCCACTGGGCCCTCTCTCTATCTCTGTCCTGCACGAGATGTCAACATCCAAATAGGCAATGTGTCATAAGTCCTATTCAGCTTAGATGCGCTTCCAACCCACTTGTCTTTAATAGATGCATGATCCTAATAAGGGCACTTCCCTTGCCCTTGTTTGCTGTTCTCTTCACGGGAAGTGAGATACAGAAGCAAGGGACATCGTCAACTCTGTGTTTCATTAGGCCTTTTTAGACAGACATTTTTGATATCATCAACGCCGTCAGATTTTGTAGCATCAGCAATGGTTTTTAACTTGTTGAATTTCAGTATAATATATTAAAACTCATGCTTTTTTGGCTTTCATATGGTACAAAGTTAATTCCAACTACATCAAGGAAAAGAAAAGAAATTAGTTATACTAAGTTTAATTATGAAAGTACCATAAAAAAGGTTTAATTATGAAGGCAACTTAATTAACTAGTGACGTGCGTTTTGTGCGTGCATGAAAAAGCAGGATAAGAATGATGAGGGACCTATATAGGAAGTAGCTTTGGAGAGTATGGGGCGTTAAGTCCCTTTTTCCTCTACTTTAAAAGGAAAGGAAAGGAAAGGAAAGGAAAAGTTAGGTTAGGTCCACAGGCAAAGAGAAATTAAAGTGGATGTGCTGGAATGAAGGGAGTAAGGAAGGGGATAATGAATTGAAGACGGTGGAGGGCATTTAACGCATAAATCACATAAATAACCAAAAACTAGAGGGCATTAATGTCCATTGGCAGACAACATTTGTGAGATACACAGGATGATGTAGACCGCTGGTTGGATACCTTTCATTTTCCAAAGTTCAAATGAGAAAGAAAGCGAGCGTACACAAGGCAGGCCTGCTTCCACTGTTCCACATTCCTATCTGTGATATGTGATTAATAAAGAAAGCTACGTGAACATGACAGGCCCCCTTCAATGCAGTAGCTTGCTTTGTTCGATTCGACCCCTATTTACCCTCCCAAGCCAAGCCTATGTAAATAAGAGCAAAGAGAAGAGACTCCTTCAACTTTATTAATTTTCACCATTTTCTTAACATTCCTTCTACTAAAGTTTATTTTTTTTTAAAACAGATTGTTCCTTCATCCTAGAACAAAAAAACTATTTACACAAATTACAATCTATAACAAGGATCCCATAAAAAATCATTTTTAGAATGTACATTACCCTATCCTAGGTAAATTGTAACAAAAAGGGGTAGAATATTGGTTAATGAGGTTGATAGGATGCTTTCAACTAGTCTATGAATTTTAAAATTTTTCGCACAAGTCCCTGAGATTGATGAAACACTTTAAACTGGTCTCAAGAAATGCGACTATCAGGTAACACTCCCAATCAAGATGGCACAATCATTGTGGGTAAATGGTATTATAGCACACTTACCTCGTAGCTAGATGCATTTATTTGTGTTCTGAACTGATTGGCATTTCAGTGAGGTCTCCACTGTTGACAGGAGTTGTCTTCTTCTAACATATGATTAACTTTGTTTTCCATTGGAGGCTAGCAACTCCTTCAGCTGGCCTTGACCATTTAGTTTCTTAATCTAGGCCCTCATTTTGCAATAGTTCTGAGCTTGTGGCCATAAATAACAAAGAAATCACAACATTTTTTAAGGAGATTTATATGAAAAACACTTTAATTATGAAATAAATATGTGTTTCACCATCAAAGTTAATATATTACGTATATCACATCAAAATTTTACAAAATTATATATTTCACATGATTTCTTTTTGAAAAAAATTATGAATTAAATTACAGATGCATATTATCTTATCTTATTACGTATAATTAACAAATTTATAATAGAGATTTTTATCTCATTAGATTGAGTTTAAAAATAATTTTATATATAATTAATCTAAAAAAATAATATTTTAGAATTGAAATTTAAGATTTAGTGTTTAGTTTTTAGCATTAAAGTAATTTAGGGCAATAAGATTTAATGTTTTAAATTATAAATTATGATTTTAGGGATCAGGATTTGGAATAATGTAAAATCTGTAATTTTATAAAATTTTATTGTAATATGCATAATATTTCATCTTTGATGATAAAATATATAGTTTTTCATAATTAAGTTGTTCTCCATATAAATACCTCTATTTTTATGACTGACCCTTGAAGGAGGATTAGGCTTCTTCCTTTTGTGGGTCGAATAAACATTGGTTTTTAAGCTACACGATTTAGACTTAATTTAGAGATGGCTTATCATGACCAGCCTCATAGGTTGGTGGCTTGCAATTCTTCCATCACTTCATAAGGTTCCCTTATGATGGAGAAGTTATTGGGTTCGGACGGCGCACCGTCCGGAACCCAATCAGAGGGCGCAACGTGTGCCATACAGCTGGGTCCGGGCAGACGTGGCACGCCTTCTGATTGGGAGTCCAAACAGTACGCGCGGCGCACCCAATAATTTTTCCTTATGATGACATACCGGCATACCCAGCTGAGGAGTTCCCGGTAATTCCTGGGCTGGATTATGTCATGGAAGTTTCCATTTGTCAGCCCTTGGTGGTAAGCGTAAATGGCAACACAAGGCCTATTTCTTTATCCTTGGCAGCAAACAGTGGAAAACCAGTTGGTGCTCATGCTTGATGTTGGAGAGGTCCATTAGGGAGAGAGCCATCTTGGTGACTCCCACAAAGCAGGACAAAAGCAGCTACTTTATGAGATCATAAGACTGGACAAACTCATTGGGCAATAACCAATTATACTGTTTGAAGGCAGACTCCTTTGAAATTGGAGGTGGCAAACTGGCAATTCATGGAATCCTCCATGTTGGAAAATAGGATGGCTGCTTCAAACCCTTGGATATGCTCGGTGGCATCCATTTTGCCTAGTAGTAGTCGAATTTAGAAGGCTTGTACTCCTCTCGGAGAGCGGCAGTGTGGATTGATGCATAGAGTAGGGCATCAATGTTAAGATTCACAAAGAAAGTTCTAGGCTCAAGAATAAGAAAAGCTAGGAACATGGCATTTCTACAGGCCAGAAAAGGAAGATGTAGCACAACATTAGTACGGGAGACCAAAGGATGAACAAGAGCTTTAAGCTGTACCATCCGACAAAGAGCCTAAGCTCTAGGTTACTGGCTTTTGGCTCTTGGACCATGTTGAAGTCGTTAAGCGAACTACTGGAGGAGGTCCCACATGTCGATTAAAAACAGGGAGGTGCAAAGTATTGAGCCCTTGAGAACCAAAATGATGGCAACGTCGTGGTTGCCATTGAAAGCATCGCTAATGCCTGAACTAGAGACGTTAAAGCTTGTCCACCCAAGAACTTTGGGTTTCGCCTGCCAACACGAGGAGATAGTGGCCGCACTTGCACCTAGACTGAAGATGCAGATTGCACAAACAGCTGAGGGAGCTGAAGTTCGTCTCTGCCCAACCTAGAGAAACCGAAGGATCTAGCTAACAATAGAAAGGTGCCTTTCGCAATAGAATTTTGACTGCCAAAAGAGTCGACATGGAGGATGCAATTGCTTGGATCTTTGCTACGATTTGGCTTGGGCTTCTTCGATCATGGCAACTATTTTGTTTAGGTTAACATCATGTTGTACATCTCATCCACCTATTGATCATGAGAGAATGCAATAGTGGCATTGTTCTAAGTCATACAGTGTGAGACGAAATCCTGATGTTAAGATCCACTTATGGTGACTTGATTAGTTGCTTGGGATTAAGAAAGAGCATCTCTGTAGCTCTAGTCACCAAATCCTTGCTTCTGCATTAGGCCACTAAGAATATTGGAGGGAGGAGTTCGGAGAACATGAGTGATAGATCTTGCTTCGGTGACAGATCTTATCATACACGTGGCACATCGAGAAACACGTTAATCCTATGAGAAAGAAGCATAAAAAAACAAGAAAAAGAGGCAACCAAAAAAAGTACATAGTAATTTACGTGATTAGGTGGGATCTTTTTGCATCAATGAGCGAAGTCAAGCATGAAGAATCGACCAGATGAAAATGGGAGTCGACAGGGATGAATACAAAGCCAATAAGAGGAGTACATGGAGAAAGAAGAAAAGGAGAGCTCCAGTGTGAATCTAGTTTGTCTTATTATAGTGAGGATAGTTGCAAATGTGAATATGAACATGAATGTGCCTTTGGAGAAGTAGAAGATCTATTTATAGACAAGGAGGTCATGCACTATAATAAGTGGGCAAGTAGTCATTATCGATTGACACTCAGTAGGGACATTTGCTTGTGAGCATTTGGATGAACACCGTGATTTCTCCTATTGGTTATAGTTTATCGGAGTTTGATAGTGACATGATATTTCGTAGTACGTGGTAATGAGATCATCCTTGTACAGTCATGATGGCTCGAATATGATAAGAATAGACTGATGAGAGGCAACTGAAGGTAAGGGAGAGGTTCCGCAAGTAAAGAAAGAATCCATAACTCATATCACTCGTATTTTCATTTAATGAACCAAGAATAATGATACCCTCGTAATATAAAGAATAAAACACAGTGACCCTCGATTAATCTTAGTCTAACTGAGAAGCAAGACCTAGGCTTGCTCAACATTGACTTTAAAAAAATTCCTGGGTGTTAAGATTAACTAAATTGGGATGACAGGACTGCTACATGGACAGTGCTAATTGAAGCGTGTATGCAGTGGTCAATTATTTTGGATGTTAAGCCAAATTGTTTGGAACATAGTTTGAATTTGCATAAAGATTCAGAACCCGTAACAAACTTGATCATAATCGAACTTGATCGGGCATCTTTCAGATCAAGTCTGAAACAAGTGATTCTAGTTCTAAACCAACCTATTACTTGTATAGACAACTATGCTATCCTTAAATTATTATTTATTTGATTCAATGTTATTATATTAAAAAATAATAGTAGAAAATCAATTCTATCTCACCTCTCTCCACTATAATTTGAGTGACATGTAAATGTCATTTTAGAATGATAATTTTTTAATTTTTTATAATAGTATCTAAACATGTTATTGTTAACGTGAGGTTCTTACGCTGCATCTCAGTCATACACGTGGCACCTCGAGAAGCACGTTAACCCTCCAATCTTGAAAATTAATCACTAATGGGCTTCATTCTTGGAAGTCTCAAACCTCGATCCCGACGATTCGGCCTTCCCAAACATCGTCGACGAGGATTGGGCTACAACAGCCTGGTAACATTGGCCACGATGTTACCCAATTTTCTCCAGACGTCAACCACGACATTTTCCAGCTCTCCCGAAACATCGGCTACGATGTTTCGAGCCATATTCAACATCATCGGCCACGATGATTTGCAGCTGCACCTGTCGTTGTCAGCATGCCCCGATCGCACCATTTCTGATGCTGGGCGCTCCTGCCAGTCACACAAACCAATGGCCCGCATGCTTCAGCCATCCCAGGTCCCCAGGAGAAATCGTGAAGATCAAGAAGCCAAGCTCTCCTTCCGCTACTTCCGGCTCCTCCAGTGGCCGACAACGGTGGGATCACTAGTGTAGACTCAGCAATTGAATATTTCATTCTCTTCCGGAAAACCCGGGCTGAGCTCCATTATCTCCTCCCTATAAATATTCTTGAACAGGCCCCCTTCCTTGATCCCCCCGATCCACGAGGCTTCAAGGAAGGCGGCTGGTCGGCTGGGCTCCGTCTTCTTCTTCTTCTTTCTTCTTTCCATTCCCGTACGCTGTTTTCACTCCTGTACTGAGCCCAAGCGGCTCTCCTTTTTGAGACATAGTGAAACACTTCAAGCTCGTTCCGGTGGACGTAGGGGATTTTCCTTCCTGAACCACCTTAAATCTCTGTGTACTGTTCTGGATGTTTTTCTCTCTTATTTAAGCCTTAATCATCAGGCTTAGCTCTCTGCATATCGCTGTCTCTCGAGGCTCTCTCTCTCTTTTGGGACCCTCTACTTCCCACGTCAACAGTTATCAAGTAAAACAATCAATTTTTTTCAAGCACCAAAGACAATGCTACTGGGTTTACTGCCCTGAAATAAAAAACTCAATAGATTTTTATGTACAAGACAAAAAATAATGGTGGAGTTCTTTCGAGATACATTGGCCCACAAGTTTGGCCCATGGGGTTAGAGCCCACCAAAAAAATCCAGTAATTAGGTGTGTTGTCCTCGCCCTAATTGGCACAGAATATAAAGTGACCAAAACGACACTTGTTATGCAGCGAATAAAATAAACAAACAACTTTATATGCATGGTGAGAGATGAGAGAAGCAGACACGACAGAAGGGGTCAATAATTCCTCAGGGCGATGTGGGGTCTCGGAAGAATTTGAAGGGGCTAATGTCCGTTGAAAGAGAATAAGAAAGAATGTTCATAGCATTGTGTGTACAAGCGGAGCAGGGGAAAATTCGCATGATTTGATGTCACTGAGATGCCCTGTTTTCTGGGGTCCAAAGTCCAAACCCAACTCAACTGATACACAGGCCAAGGAGATCCATTCTTTTGATAAAGTTGTGAATGGGGTAGAAATAAAAAGATAGAATCTGGAAAGCAATGCCATTTGATTCATGTAAAGCCAAGACATGACTTGAATAAACTATTAGGAAAATATTACGAAAGAGTGCATGCTGCCTTCTTATTTAGAAAAGCACTATGGATACACTGGTACATAAACATGGTATAGCCTAAACCTTTGGATCAGCAGTATGGACACACAGTTGCGATTGCTGTTTTTCATAAGGCCATCTCATAGTTCTTTGAGGATTACAAGGAAAATCTAACTTAATGAAAATAAGAAGCAGAAAAAGAACAGGCCTAGTTCCAAGCTATAAAGCTAATTAGGCCTTGTATAATCACATGCCATCCTATTTATCTCCCGGAGCCTAGACTACGCCATTCTTGTTTTCCAAGTCATAATACATGAAAATATAAAAAAGTGTCAATATGTCCACAACCAACAAAATCCCTTAACTCCGAGTAAAGGATATTTAGTTGTAACTTTATGATCAAGGATTTCTTGAATTTAGCGGTTCCACTTCTCCGTACTTATATGAAGGTTCAAATCATCCAATGACGAACTGCTAATTATAACAACGAAGGGAAGAAGAAAGGATCTAGCCTTTTAGGTCAATAAATTGATGTTACATTCACCAATTAAGATCAAATGACTGAAATCAAATGCGCACAGGATCTGCTCATCATCATAAATATACATTCTGCTGTATCCAAAACTTGGTTTACAGACACAGAAACAGAGGGTTTGTTGTATACATACTGTTAACACGTGGTTCCTGCGCTGCATCCTAACCGAACACGTGGCGCCTGGCTGACCTCCATTTACTTGATTCATTTGCTGACTCATCTCTTTGACTATTGCAGAACTTTTGACCAGGTCAAACCTCGGCCGCGAGGATTCAACCTAACCTCGTCCTCGACATCTCAGGACAACCCTGATAACATCGGGCACCAGGTTACAGAGCAGTGCCTGTCACAATCAGCTTCATCTAAACGCGCTGCTCCCCGTACAGAGCGCCTTTTCCCAAGCCCGCGAATCAAAGATCCGCATGCTCCAGCCATCACGGATCTCCAGAAAAAGTACCAATATTAAAAGATATCGTCCTTTTGGGCAGCTGCAGGCCTCTCCGGTGGTAGACAAACGGCGCGAACCCAGAGCCTGTCCATCACCTTTTCTCCGGAAAACCAGGGTGAAGCCACGCACTCCAACGGCTACAAATACCCCTAAAACAGTCCCCAACAAGGATCAGGACTCTCATTTGTAACAGAGCCTCAACTGAGGAGCTCTCTTCCTTCTTCTTCTTCTTTTCTTCCAAACAACACTGTACAAGCCTTCAGGGCCACTTTTTCTCCATTAGTGAAACCTTCTTCGCTGATCGACCGGTGGACGTAGGGGATTTCCTCCCTGAACCACCTTAAATCTCTGTGTGTTTCTCTGAATGTTCTGAACTGGTTCCCTCCTTGAGCTTTCATTAACAGGCTCACCCTTTTTGCGCGCCGCCGTCTCCCGGAACTCTCTCTCTTTGGCGTTTCCTAGGACCCCCACATCCTACGTCAACATCTTCTGGTGCTTTCATTGAGACCGGAAAGATGGTGGCCAGAACGCGCAAAACCAACTCTGCGGCCCACGGTGTGCACACGGGAGAACCCTATATTCGAGCGCCGGACGACAGAGCTTCGGCCTCAACTTCCCGGCGTCACGCCGAATCTGCTTCTTCTTCCAGGGGTACACGTGTCTCAGAACTTCAAGGGATGCTCGCAAATCTCACTAACATGGTCACCGGCCTCACAGCCCAGCAGGCTGTAATCCTCAGACAGACTCAACCGGTATGCGCAGTGCTTCCCCTCCCGCCTGTTGCGGCGGCTCCTGTTCTCCTCCCGCCGGTTGCGGCGGTTCTTGCTCCTCCTCCGCCGGTCGCAGCGGCCCCAGAGTTATTTCCGTCGGTAGCGGCGATCCCTATTCCACCTCCTCCGGCCGCTGGAGCTCCCGCACCGGCACCTCCGGTCGCAGCGCCTTCCATCCAATCTTCTGGTTCCTCCAGACCACCCAGACGCCCTTTCCGCCTTCAGGAGGCTCGACAAAACTTTCTTCCACCTTGTCCACTACCCCAACCCGCTTTTCTTCCACCTGCTTTTCCTCCTTTTCTTGCCGGAAGAGATCCCCTCTTTCCAGGCGTTCAGGTCCCCCATCATGGGCCTGATCCCTTCTTTGGACCGATGGACGGAAACACTCCTTTTTCTGATGCCATCCGTCTAGCCCCAATCCCAGAGGACTTCAGGCCTCCCAGACTGGAGGTATACAGGGGCACGACAGATCCCCGTGAGCATGTGCAGGGGTTTGAGGCCGCGGTCCGTTACCGCCAGCCTGACGAGGCCACAAGGTGCCACCTCCTAGCCAATACTCTGAAGGGGGCAGCATTAAGCTGGTTCATCAAACTGCCCAGGGGTCACATCTCCTCTTACGAACATTTGAAATGGGAGCTGATAGCCCGTTTCATCGGCCGGACCCGCATGGTCGTCTCTCATATGGTGCTTGCCAACGTCAAGCAAGGCGAGAGAGAAAGCCTCCGGGATTATACTAACCACTGCTTTGCCGCTGCAGCAGAAGCTGAAGATGTAGAGCCAGGCAGTGGCCATGCACAACTTCCGGAGAGGACTCAAAGTAGGGGACCTGTCCAAATCCCTATAGTTGGCCAAACCCCGGAGCTACCCAGAACTGGTAGCCAGGGCCAGTCAATTTATGCTTCTCGAGGATGTTGAGTCCTCTCCCACAGGCGCTCTCGGGATTAAGCAGGAAAGGAGCAAGAGGAAACATCGAGATGCTGAACCCTCGACCACGAGGATACGTGCGGCTAAGCATCATGGTAGAAATGAGGAAAAGCCTCGGCGCGCCCTGCCTCCAAAGCTTTTCCTCTCTCGGCCACTCCCTGAGGTTTATGCAGCAGCTGTTAAGCAGGGATGAATCCGACCTGCCGGACCCAGGCCGACGCCACCGCCCGGAGTGGATCCCAACGATTACTGTGAGTTCCACGGGAACTATGGGCACAGGTTTCACAGATGCCGAGGTCTCAGAACCTTGCTCGAGAAACTGATGAATCAGGGTAAGCTCGAAGAATTCATACAGATGGCGCCAACTTTCACTGCCGCCCAGAAGGGAAAGGCCCCTGAGGTTGCTGAAGCCCCTGCTAAGGCCTCGCCATCTACAGGCCCTAACCAGCAAGGGCGCCCTTACCCTCCAGCCGCCAGGACGATCAATGCTATCTTTAGCATTGACCCAATCGCCCAACGCCAAGCAACCGAAGTTGGCGGTATCTCTGAGCAGCATGCCTCATCTATCCCCCTTACTTTCTGCAGCAAAGACCTCCCTCAGCAGGGCAACCCACACGACGACCTGATAGTGGTCGTCGCCCGCATCGCCGATTTCGATGTCCGGCAGGTGCTCCTCGACTCTGGGAGCGCCGCCGACATCCTGTTTGAGTCCGCCTTCCTCCAGATGGGACTCAAAGAGGCCAGCCTCCTCCGCGCTGGAACCACCTTACTCGATTTTTCTGGTGAAAGGGTCCAGCCTCTGGGATTCATCGCTTTACCCGTCTCCTTTGGCGACGACAACGGCTACGCTATGAGCATGGTCAACTTCGCAGTCATCAGGGCTAAATCGGGCTACAACGCCATTCTAGGGAGGACAACTCTAAACTCCTTCGGGATGGTGATTTCCATGCCCCACCTGTGTGCGAAGTTTCCAACCTCCAGCGGCGTTGTCAACATCAGAGGAGACGCTAGACAAGCTACCCACTGCTTTCAAATAGCGGTGCAACTTGTAGTCGACCAAATGGATCCTAGAGAAACCCAACCGGTCACACCGCACGAATGGGTCATCAGTGTAGCCTTAGGGGACGAAGACACTTCCAAAATTGTAAATGTTTCATCTTATCTGAATGACAAGCAGCAGGCGACAATTATTGCCCTGCTTTCGGAGTATATTGATGTCTTTGCATGGTCTCCTGAAGATGTTACAAGCATGGACAGGGCTGTCTGCGAGCACCATTTGAATGTATACAGGCTATCTCCCCCATTGCACAAAAGAAGAGAGTAATGGCAGGAGAGAGGCAGGATGCCATCAAGGAGGAGATTAACAAATTACTGGGGGCCGATTACATCAGGGAAGTCTAGTACCCTCAATGGCTAACCAACGTCGTTATGGTAAAGAAGGCCAATGGGAAGTGGAGAATGTGCGTAGACTTCAGGACATTGAATCAGGCCTGCCCGAAAGATATTTATCCTCTCCCCCGTATCGACGCGATGGTAGATCGTACCGTCGGGTACGAGGTTATGAGTTTCCTAGATGCTTTTTCTGGGTATCATCAGATCTGGATGGCCGAGAAAGATGAGGAGAAGACAACCTTCATTACTGACTACGGTACTTATTGCTATAACGTCATGCCATTTGGTCTCAAGAACGCCGGTGCTACATACCAACGCATGATTGATACCGTCTTTAAAGGCCAAAGGAGAAGGAATCTCGAAGCTTACGTAGACGATATTCTGGTAAAAAGCAAATCCTGGGCAGAACACCTCAGTGATCTCAGGGAGACTCTCGATACCCTTCGAAGGTACAACCTCAAGCTTAACCCTGCTAAGTGTACCTTCGGCGCGGCTTCGGGAAAATTCTTGGGATACCTAGTCTCTACCAGAGGAATAGAGGTCAATCCTGACAAAATATCAGCTATTCTAAGCATGCCCTCCCCAAAGACGGCCAAAGAGATCCAGAAATTAGCAAGGCGGATCAACAGTCTGGGCAGATTCATCTCAAAGCCTGGTGACCGATGTTCCCCATTCTTTCGGTGCCTGCGCAACAACAAAAAAGGGGAATGGACCAACGAGTGCGAATCAGCCTTTACAGAGCTGAAGAAATATCTTACCTCGGCTCTGATACTAGTAGCGCCAATGGAAGGTGCGGTCTTATCTCTTTATTTAGGAGTATCCGACACTGCGGTCTCAGCGGTTCTCCTAGACAGCGAGAAGGGGGTACAACATCCTATTTTCTATACCAGCCATATGCTCCTGGACACTGAAAGTTGGTATCCTACTCTGGAAAAGCTCGCCCTGGCCCTCCTGACGACTGCCAGGAAGCTACGACCTTATTTCTAATCCCATACTATCTAGGTTGTCACAGATCAACCGCTACTGAAGATACTGCGCACCCCCGAGGTTTACTCAAATGGTCTATTGAACTGGTTGAGTACGATATCAGATTTGTCCCACGAACAGCAATCAAGGCTCAAGCCCTGGCGGACTTCGTCGCTGAATTTTCTACTTCAGAGCTGCCACTTCCCAGATCCTTGGCAAACCTCTGGTCCCTCCATGTTGACGGCACATCTGGATCACAATCCCAGGGGGCTGGGATCCTCCTAACCAGCCCAATGGGGCCTACACTACATCAAGCTGTAACACTTCAGTTCAAAGCAACAAACCAAGCAGAGTATGAAGCCCTCATTGCTGGACTCAACTTCGCGCTTAGCATGGCTGTGAAGCGCATACAAGTGTTTAGCGATTCCCTGTTAGTCTTCAATCAGGTGAACCGCCTATTTGAAGCGAAAGACGAGGTATTAAAGAAGTATCTACAGTTGGTCAGATCCTTGGTGTCCCAATTCGTGGATTTCTCCTTGGCACACATACCTCAGGAGGAGAACCAAGTGGCGGACCGGCTTGCAAAAGAGGGACTCCCCGACCTCCGTCGGACTCAGGTGTTTGAAAGGCCCAGTTTCGAATGCACCGAAGTTTCTTCTGAAAAGCAACCAGAAAAGCAACCACCATGCTGGATGGACAGAATCCTAGATTACTTGAAAAATGGGACTCAACCAGACAACAGACAAGAGGCGCAGAAGCAAAAACTTGTTTGCGCCAAATACACCCTCGACGACGGGGAGCTCTACAGGATATCCTATGCCAAGCCTCTCACCAAGTATTTAAGACCAGAGGAGGCCCAAAAGGTCATGAAAGCAGTACACCAAGGGGAGTGTGGAACACATGCCCGTAGCAGAAGCCTGGTTATGCGAATCCTACGCCAAGAATTCTTCTGGCCCAACATCCACAGGGACGCTCAAGTATTTGTGGAAAAGTGCCCTCAATGCCAATACTACGCCGACATGCAAAGGCAGCCTGCAGGTTATCTCAAACCTATAAATTCATCTTGGCCCTTTGCTATCTGGGGACTGAATTTTTTAGGCCCAATGCCTACAGCCATGAGAAACTACAAGTGAATACTCGTAGCAGTTGATTACTTCACAAAATGGATTGAGGCTAAACCGCTCACTCAACCCACTGCTCAGAACGTATAAAAATTCCTTTGGGCCAACATCGTCTGCAGGTATGGCATACCAATGGTGATCATCACAGATAATGGCACCCCATTCGCCAACCAGAGAATACATGATTTCTGCGGAGAGCACCAGATCAATCTCAAATACGCCTCTGTGTGACATCCTCACACCAACGGACAGGCGGAAGCCGCCAACAAGAACATCCTGAACATCCTGAAGAAGCGCCTCGACAGTGCCAGAGCCCGATGGCCGGAAGAGCTACCAGGAGCTCTCTGGGCTTACAACACAGCTCCTTCCGAGGTTACCCAAGAGTCTCCTTTCTCCCTCTCATTCGGAATGGACGCTGTCATACCAGTTGAGCTAGAGCACCTCTCCCCCAGGATAGATGCTGCAGCCAACTTCGAACCCGAGGCTTTGCAAACATGGATGGATGAAAATGATGATTCGCGAAGGGTCGATCTGGACCTCCTAGAACAAAAAAGAGAATTGGCCGCACTGAAGCGCCTGGAGCATAAGCAACGAATAGAGCGATATTACAACCAAAAGGTTAACCCCAGAACCTTCGTGGGGGGAGATTTAGTCCTCAAGCGGCGACTTCTCGCCGGCAGCAATTTGGGGGTTCCCAAGCTTGAGCCAAATTGGGAAGGCCCTTACATCGTGCGCGAGGTTGCTGGACCGAATGCGTACTACCTCATGACTTCTGAAGGCACTCAAATCCCTAGAAGTTGGAGTGGGGACAACCTAAAGAAATTCTACGCATAAAGGTTGACATCAATCCATCCTGGTGCTCACACATTAATCTGTACAGACTCATTCAGGAATTCATTTACACAGGATTCAGTCATCGAATCCTGGGACTATTCCTTGGTTGTTTGGATTTCTTTATACTATTCTGGAATTCATCTCCATTGTTCTTATGGCAATAAAACTTATGCACTGAGATATACATATCAGCCTAAACGTCGCTCAGGTATGATTTCAGAACTTAAGTCTCAACCGTCGTGCCCGAGGTTCTGGATCTCGCTCACAACTAACCTTCGCTATACGGTGATCACCAAGCCTAGTTGTGCCTGGCAGGCGGGGTTTCCTACAAACATCTGGGACCCTTCCGTAAGCCCATCTGGCCAGCGGAAGGTCTGAAGGCCTGCTCGTAACCTTAGGGCAGTCCCTGATATCGACTTACAATACAGGTCCCCCCCAAGCAGGGTGCCTTCGCTTCCCACTAGGATATCTGCCATTCTAAGAGGGTTAGCCCTTGCCTTAAGTACAAACATTGTACACGATGTTTCAGACGCTCAAGTCCTTTTGGCATTGGGTCAGATAACTCCCCCCAGGCAGGATCTCCACTATTATTATTATTACTTCTTCCCTGTGCAGGTTTACAAAGAAGTATCTACAACCCTGATAAAAGGAGTCCCCGAGGTCAGCCCTTGCCCAAAAGTACAAACATCGTGCACGATGTTTTAAGACGAAAGTTCTTTTGGTATTGGGACATATAACCCCTTCTAGGCAGAATCCTTCCTGTTATCATTATCCTTTACTTATGGATTTCAGGGAGTTTCAAAGACTGAACTTGAGTTATCAGATGGTTCAAAAGCTTTTTATTATCTTATTAAGGGGTCTTCTTTTAGAACCAGTCAGAATATCTCGAATTCATACAAAGGTACCTAATCATTACATATACATCAAAATAAAACAGGTATGGAAGACAAACTTTTTATTGCTTTCAAAAAATTACAAAAGAAGATTACAATTCACTCTTCTTACAAAGAGAATGGGCTACCCTCTGTCAGCCCTATCCAAGAGCCTAAAAACTCGATGGATAAGTTCGTCAGACAGGTTAAAACCCTCTTCCTTGTAAGTAGGATCAGTGGCTATGCAAGGGAAAGGATTTACTTCTTCAAGTTCGGCGGCAGTGACCTTCCCCCCCTTGAATTAAGGTGGAAGCCAATCCCTTCCATGAGCGCCTGATCCCTGCTAACCTTAGCTTCCTGCAGGAAAGACTAGTCTTGTAAGCTTCCACGGCAGCTATGGACTTCTCGACGATGAGGGCTTCCTGCTGTTCAGCGACTTCGACGAGCTTTTTCTGCAGGGCTTCATTGCCAACCTCCGCGGCAACCAAGGCAGACTGACGGCCTGCAAGCTCCTCCTGCAGCTTGGCCCTCTCTTCTCGCAGCTTATTCCTCTCCTCCAAAAGCCTGGCTCTTTCCCCCTCAACAACGTCAAGCTGGGAGGACTTCACCGCAAGCTCCATCCTCAGGGCCTCTATCTCTCCATCTTTCTGATGAAGCTGAGACCCCTGCTCCAACACCTGTTCCTCGGTCCTCAGAGCCCTGTTCAGAGCTAACAACAAGCGGGCAAGAACCTACAAGCACAAAACAAGTCAGCCCACAGGATTAAAACGGATAAGAAGGCCTGAAAAGGAATCCTTACCGTGGCCACCCTGTTAGCCATTCCCGAATATAGATCTGGAGTGGAGGTTGCTTCCATTTTCTCCTCCATATCTTCAGCCACCAGACCGCTCCCTAGGGCCAGGCCTACTTCTCCCCGGAAGACTTGACCCTTCTTTTCGGATGGCACGGTGAGGACGGTCATCCTTCGATCAACCCCTGTCGTCCTCACCGCCAACTTCACACCTACATCCCCGAAGACTCCACTAAAATTGGTGCTATAAGGGGGCTCTACACTTCGCTGCCAATTATGCTCTTCCCCGGCAGCGAAACCCCTCCCCTGCACTCCTCGCATTCTTTTGTGGGGGCTCGGATTCTGCGTTCACAGAGGAATCCCTTTTTTCTCCATGGACCTCCATGGGGACCAGTTCCAGGCAAGGTCCCCCCACCTTCTCCTTTTCCTGGCCTCCGTCAGCCTTATTCCTTTCCTTCTTCTCCCCTATGACAACCCCTGTACTGCCTTTGGGGGTTGCCTGGGGTTTGGCGGCTGGCATGAGTTCCTTACCTTTCCCTGTATAACCCAGCTCAACCAATGTTTTCTTGTCGTCTGCAGTGTCATCAGGAGAGGACACTACATCGACGACGGCTCCGCCGCAGACCGGCTCTGGAACCCTTATTTCTTCTCCTTCCCCTTCCGCAGCAACCTCTTTGCTGAGTTGGGTGACGGGGTGCCCCCTCCTGGCCCTCTTCATCGTAACTACACCAGAAAGGGGGGTGACTTCTTTCAAGACGTTGTACCCCAGTGCCTTGGCATGTAAAGAGACATCATTCTTTACATGCCTTAGAAAATCCTTCAAGGGCCAGCTTTGCCCCTTCAACTTCTCCAAATTCCTCAGGGTTTCTTGCCCTGCCACCCACTTCACATCCCCAGAGAACTCAGGGGGGCACACCCCGGGCGTCAGAGGGATTCCCAAGTCACCTCCGACAAAGAAATAGTAATCCCTCCAGTCAGAATGGGAGCTACTCGCTCCCGAAAACATGGCCTTCCTCGTCTTCGACCGTAAAGCCAGACACCTCCCGTACCCTGGTACCATCATCCAACTGAACAGGCTCCTGAACAACGTCAGAGTCCATGGTATCCCTTGAGCTTGTAACAGCTTCAGAAAGGAGTACACATAGGCAATGGCGTTGGGAGAAAGTTGTGTAGGGACGAGCTGGAAGGAGTTCAGAATCTCCCTTACCTCCGGCTGCGGTGGCAACAACAAGTCGTACTCTACTTGAGCACGGTAAACACAGACGGCCCCCTGGGGGGGGGGGTTCGGTCGAAGGTCAGCGGAAGGGGGGATAATCGTCAGGTTGGGATTTCCTCTGAAACCCCTGGTGGTGTTGAGCACCTTGTGCTCCATCAAGAGAGATTCCTGATAGCTGGGATCCTTGTGGAACTGGGCGGCCAGCTCTGCCCACTCGATCTCTCCTCCTCTCATGGTTAAGATTCACTAAGGGAGGAATGAAGGTCTCTCTTTCTCTCTCTCTTAGAGTTTGGGGGTGAAAGGACGCGTCAGCTGCTCTTCAAGCAAGTTCTCCTTCTTTAAAGGAAAACAGCTGTGCCCTTTCACCTTCTAACCGTCTGATCTCGTTGATCAGTGCGCGGGCGCCATCAGACCGCTCGTACCCTCTGACAATCTCAGGAATCGAAGCGGCGCACGGGGATCAAAGCGACGCACGATTTCCCAAGCGTCACTTCTCCTCGTCCTGTCATATATCGTGCACGAGGGTTCAACTGATGGTCATCCTTTTCCTTATGCCCGACATTTTCATATCGTGCACGAGGATAGCTATCTTATCTTTTTACTTAGAAAATCTTCTTAGTTCATTTGTTGAATTTTACTTTCACTTACGAATTCGTGTTCTCTTTTCGTAAACTTCGTGGTACCTGCTTCAAACACAAAAGAAGAGACATACAAAACAAGAATTCATGACAAGTTTTTGAAAAGAAAGATACATTTTCATTCATGATGAAACTTGTTACAATTCATTTTTCTTTATTCTCACATGTTCCTCTCATGAGTACAGGGAAAAACAAAGAAAAATACAAGGCTTCAGAACTTAGACACTTGGAGTGGTAACCCTGATCTCCTGACCAAAGGACCCCTCCTTTTTGAAACCACCTCTTCCCTGAGTTCCTTCTTAGGGGTTATCTATCTGAGAAATAGATCCTTCAAGTGCCTCAAAGGAAGAGGATTCCCCTATCAGGCTGAGGAGCTGGTTGAGGGGAGAAACATGTCACTTTTGACTCCCTGGCCGATCCTGCTGCTGAGGAGGAGGAAGCGTTCGCCCCGACCAACTGGCCTCAAGAGGAGTAGTCTGGCCTTCTTCAGCACTTCTCCGGGAAGGAGCTAGCTGATACCCCTAGCCTGCATTGGACTTTGGTGGAGGAATCTCCTCTGGGCAAGGGCTCTCAACGTCGAAAAACCTACCCGATTCCTTAGGACCGCAGAAGGGAAGAACTGCTGGACCTCTGATGTTCTCCTGATTCAAGATACTCACATCAACCAACGTCTGTAGGAGAACATCAAAAGCAGCCTGACTCTTCACGTGGTGGCCCACCGGTGAGGCACTGACGATCTTCACCGCCCTCCTCATCGCTTCTTCCAGATCCTCCATACGTCGTTCCTGCCATCCAAAGCTATTTTCCACCAAGGCCCGCAAAGAGTGGACCTCAGACTTCAGCAACTCCTCCCGGCGACGATCTTCGAAGATAGCCTTCTTCGCCCCTGACGAAGCCTCCCTGGCCTTGGTCAGCTCCTCCCTTAGCCTCCTTCTTTCCTCTCTCAAAGCCTCCCTCTCATCGTCCAACTCCCTTATTCTTTTTTGGAGGTCTTTGACATGGGCAGAGTGGGCCTGATTCACATCAGATAGACTACGATGGAATTCCTTCCTCGCAACCTCATTTTTATTAGCCCACTCTGCGTTTACCAGGGCCATGGAAGCCAACCTACCTTCCAACCGGTGCAGCTTCCCTAGCTCCTCCTTCTGATCATTCAGAGAGCACTTTGTGACTTGAGACAAAGCGCCCTCCAAATCCCTTATCTTCTGAAGGTAGTGGGATTCTACTCCTTCCTTACCCTTCAGAGATTTCACCACCTCCAGAACCTCAGAAGTGTTCCCCAAGATCTCCTCTTCCCTCCTTATCTCACATAATCTATCTCCCAGCACACCCCAGGCCCCGTCAATACCAGAGGGGGTGCTGGAAGCAGCTGGAAGGCCCTCCACCTTCTCCTTAATCGCCTCCTTCATCTTACCTCCTGGCCCTTCAATACCAGGAGCGCTTACAGAGGCAGTGTGAAGGGACTCTCCCTTCTTCCCCTTAGTCACTTCCTCCATCTTGGTCCCTTCCTCCTTCTCACCCTTCTTATCCTTCTCTTCCTTCTCCTCATCTCTTTGAAGGTTCAACGGAGGGAGAGCAAGGAGAAGAGGCTTCCTTGTCTTCTCAGAAGAGGGGACTGGGGCATCAAGGGAGGGAGGGTTGCGAGCCAGCAGAAGAGATTTCTTCACACCCCCTTCATCAACCCCAAACCTAGGAAGGAGTCGCTCAAGTTCTTCATCCTTGAGAAAGATCTTCCCAGGCGCTAAACTCTCTCCCGTGGTCGTATTACCCACCAGGGTCACCTCCTTTAGCTCCCTGACTTTTTGGGGCAGTTTGACGAGAGAATCAGAAACAACTACTACCCAAACAGCCTCCGTGCTTACCGGCTCTTGCACGGATTCCAGTGCTTGCGCCAGGACGCCGGCAACCTTGACTGCCGGGGCTCCCTCTTTCTCACCAGGAGCCGCCCCAGCGCATGTCGACGCCTCCTTTCGCGACATCTCTTCAGGCAGCACCTCTGGCCTCTTCTTTTCCGGAGGAGGAGCCTCAGCCGGAGCTCCGCCTGCTCTCTTCTTCTTTGAAAAACTCATCAGGGCGGAACATTCCCCTTCCTCCTCCATCTCTCTAACAAATTTTCTCTTACAGGGGAAATTTCAGAGTGAGGTTGCAAGAATACGGACCGGCGGGCGGCGCCCCCATCTTATCCTTGCAGGCCTTGGGCAGCGCATCCACTCTCGCGACGGTTCGCATTTCAGGACCCATATTAATATTCGCGCCCTGACAATGCGGGGGGCTGATGTTAACACGTGGTTTTTGCGCTGCATCCTAACCGAACACGTGGCGCCTGGCTGGCCTCCATTTACTTGATTCATTTGCTGACTCATCTCTTTGACTATTGTAGGACTTTTGACCAAGTCAAACCTCGGCCGCGAGGATTCAACCTAACCTCGTCCCCGACATCTCAGGACAACCCTGATAACATCGGGCACGAGGTTACAGAGCAGTGCTTGTCACAATCAGCTTCACCTAACCGCGCTGCTCCCCGTACAGAGCGCCTTTTCCCAGGCCCGCGAATCAAAGATCCGCATGCTCCAGCTATCATGGATCCCCAGAAAAAGTACCAATATTAAAAGATATTGTCCTTTTGGGCAGCTGCAGGCCTCTCCAGTGGCAGACAAACGGCGCAGACCCAAATCTTGTCCATCACCTTTTCTCCGGAAAATCAGGGTGAAGCCACACACTCAAACGGCTACAAATACCTCTGAAACAGTCCCCAACAGGGATCAGGACTCTCATTTGTAACAAAGCCCCAACTGAGGGACAAGCTAGAGTTACGTGGAATCTTCTCACATTGGCTTTATTAAGATGTGTTGATACTGGTGAGTAAAAATTATCTCTAATTTTAAAAAAAGTATTCTCTAATTAAGAGTCTTTGTGGAAAAAAAAGAGAAATTCGAGGACGAAACTCGAGAGATCGTGCAAAGAGAAATTGAAACAATACTACCATCATGAAATTTATTGGATTTAAAAAGCACACCACATATTTATTATCACTATGTATAAATATATTTTAAGTTTTGTATAAGTTTTTTTGGTTTCATATAATGGTATGTCTGTTTCATATATATATATATATATATATATATTGTTTCCTTATATAAGTAATTTTCTTTGGTTATATTTCAATT
>KZ452026.1:1998669-2026462 GCA_002786265.1 Apostasia shenzhenica
CCCGGCGCTCCCGCCGCCCGCCACCCTCACGCGCGCCCACCCGCGCGCTCCCTGCGTGTTCTGCCCTTGCGCCCGCAGCGCGCCAGCCCGCGCGCCCGCCGCTCGCCCGCCTGCCTGTGCTCGAGCCCGCGCACCGTTCAAGCTTTGTTCGCGCGTCCGCACTCGATCAGATCAGTTAATCATCTTAGTGACTCCTCTCCGATTCAACTCGCTGGTAAATTCTTTCCCCGAACTCAACTAATCTGATTATTCGATTTCTACACAAATTATTCGCTTGGCTTGAATTATTTATTTGGCTCTAATTGTGTGACTCGATAATTTCTTGTGTGTTAATTACTATTGAATTTATCTGTGAGACGTCTGGCCTAAATTTCTGAACCTCGGATCTGATTTATTAAATTTTAATTGACGCCTTAATCTAAATTGATAAATTCTTATTTATCATACGATCTAATTTAATTTAATTTTTAAATATCTTACTTTACGGGATTCAAAAATCTTATTTATCATATAATTTATTTAGAAAATATTTTTCTCTTAATTAAAATAATCTGCTAATCAGTTTGCTGAATATTAATATAAATTATCTTTGGCATCCGTTTTCCGTCCCGCATCAACCAAACTATTAATTAATTACTAATTAGCCCTTTAATTTCATTAAGCAAAGTGTAAGTCTTATAATATTTGACTAATAAATTATTAGCATTGGGGGAATGTGGAGTCTAAATTTTAACATTAGTAAGATCTGATTTAGTTTGAGTTTTTTTTTTAATTTATAAATATAAATTTTAACTATAAAAATTAATTTTATTTCACATCTACATAAAATAATATTAGAATTAATTTTATTTCACATCTTACACATTGGAACAGTATTAAAATAATTTTTCTCATTAAATTTAAAAAATAAACTGTCATTTTTTTCTTATCTAAGAAAAGCTTGAATCAAACGAATCCTATAGATGGATATGACACAAAAGTACTTAACCTTTTTGAGAATAGATGACATAACATGAAAATTGCCCAGTCTATTTTGGGGACTAGATGGTTGGAATCAGAAGCTTGAAGAAATCGCAATATCGTTCCTTAAGGGCAAACAGACAAGATGGTGTGGCTAAAAACTCGTTCAACATCATGATCGACGAGTTCATGTTTGTTATGAGATTTCCCTATAATATCTTCTTCTTCTTTTCTTCCAAACAACACTGTACAAGCCTTCAGGGCCACTTTTTCTCCATTAGTGAAACATTCTTCGCTGATCGACCGGTGGACGTAGGGGATTTCCTCCCTGAACCACCTTAAATCTCTGTGTGTTTCTCTGAATGTTCTGAACTGGTTCCCTCCTTGAGCTTTCATTAACAGACTCACCCCTTTTGCGCGCCGCTGTCTCCCGGAACTCTCTTTCTCTTTGGTGTTTCCTGAGACCCCCGTATCCTACGTCAACACACTGATACAACTAACTATTTGATTTTGGACAACAAACTTTGTTTATAAGAAGCAGGCAATGAAGCGGGATATACATTACCAATGATTATCAACTATCCCAGGATTTGAACATTTATGTTTTCGCAGAGTGCAATACTTTCCAGCAATCACAAGCTTCTTAGAAGGTCTATAATAGTATTAACACCTGGATTCAGTATTGAATCTCAGTCTTACACGTAACATCTAAAGGCCTTCACTCTATTTACCATCGTGCACAATGTTTTATCCATCGGTTACGATGTTGGACTAATCATGCTTTGCTTTTGCAGATCTCCAATCTCGGCCAAGATGTTGGATCATCCACAGCTTCCTGTGACATTGGCCACGATGTTTGGCCATCCACAGCTTCCTTCAGTAATATCGGGAGACGATATTTGTTCATCTACAACTGTGATGTCCCGACTGCCGATACTCGACCGCCTTCTTTATACTTGGCCGAGCCACCAGCAACCAAGGCGTTAGACTTAAAAATTTACAACATAACATTTAAATAATCATTTCCTGCCACAATCTTTGGTACCTCACACGATGTCCTGTGATCCTTCTAGTGCAGGACCTACCACCAAAAATGGCAGGAATTTGTTAATACAAACTCTATAGGTAAAACAATATCTGAAAAATCACAATATAGCGAGAACAATAACAAAATGTCAGATACCAAATTAGAATGATATAAGTAAATTATGGAATACTCAATATTATTTCACATAAATATAAAACAAAACATGCTTCATATTAAAAATTATCATCATAATCCACACATCATTAAACTCGCTTTATTTCGTAATAACATAATATTATTCTGTTTGGTGATGTGGATCTGTCATTTTCATACCCTTTCACCTAGAAGCCTGACGAAAGTTCCTTTAATTTGTTATCTTAGAAGCCTTGACAGGAATCGCACCTTATATCGGAGATTCCATTTTAGAACATTACCCGGTGTACACTCCCCGCCCTCGTCGGAATAACACATAACAGGCAACTTTCCGCTCTCATTGGATCTTGGTATACAAATATTCATTAGTACCACATCACCTCTCAAATCAAATCCATCTCATTTCTATAATCAACTAATAGAATATACGGCATATCACAATTTTCCAAATTCTCGTAACATTAAATTATTTTCACAACATAACAGTAAGTCAACATCAATTTTAGGGAAAGAATTACTTACCGATAATACCGTTAAACAAAGCTTGAAATCCCACTTTATTTCCTCTTTTTCTTCTTCTCCTCCTTTTCCTTTTTCTTCTCCTCCTCTCTGTTTCCCCAGCAACCGGCGCTGCCGCTGCTTGCTTGGCTTAGCGGAAGAAGGCGGAAGGCAGAGAAGGAAACAGATGCTTAATTAAGGGATTAAAATCATTAAATCATTTGCCCTCCCTTTTTGTTTTATCTTCCTCAACCACACGACAAAGGGAGGAAAGGGAAGGGGCAGCTGGCAGTGGCTGCTGTCTGCTTCTGGAAGCTGGCAACACAAGCTTATTATTATTTTTTTAGAAAAAATTATAATTTAGTCCTCCAACTTCTATAGTCTTATAAATAGGTTCAAAATTATTTATTCTAAGTCCAAAATTATTTTTTCTAAGTCCAAATCAGCTCTAATTTTTAAATCTACCAATCAAATTTTGGGATGTTACAAACAACTGTTGCAGTCTAAGCCTACTGGAAACTGCCACGTAAGCACGATTTTCACTGAGTTGCAAATTCTCACCAGTCACACAGACTGAGGACCTGCGTGCCATTGCCACTATCGATGGTTTTCTAAAGCTGGCAATGGTGGGACCGACAGTATGGAGCCGACGATTATAATATTCTGGCCCGAAAACTCGTTGAACTCCACTACATCTTATCTATAAATATCTCTGTGCAAAGCTCCAGAAGGAGGGTATCAGAGCATATCATGACGGACGACCAGATTCACGATTATCGAAGATGTATTCTTTTCTTCTATTTTCTTCTTCTTGTATTGGTCCTCTGACCAAACTTTTAAGCATTAGTGAAACATTTTTCTTTGACTCTCTGATGGACGTAGGGGAAGCTATCCCTGAACCACCTTACATACTTGTGTGCTTTTCTGGATGATTTTTAGCTCCTCCTCTGTGCCAGAGTTCTTGGCTGGAACGTTGCGTGTTGCTAATTCTCAGGACTCCCATTTCTCTTCGTCAATAAATGAAATCTGAATTTGAAAGGTTTTTCAAGATGATTAGTGTGGATGAAAACAAGAGACAATTTTTTCTTGTTTCAAACCAACAACTAATCCTAAACTCTATTGTGAATTTCCCATTTAGAGAATGAACACTGTAGCACCCATTTAGACGAGAATATTTTATTGACCTGCAAGTTAGTTAGAGTACGAAAATTTATTTGTCAGCCATGTTCAATATTTCAGTCATCTACATCAACCTTTTTATCCTGCACTTCTAAAGTTCTACAAATTGAATGAAAAGTTGCTAGATTATGACCTACACAACCTATGAATCACCTGCTCACACAATATCCGTGATAATGGCATCGACATCCTATACAATTTTAAAAAAAATTCTGCTCGTTCATCAACAAACTCTGCATCAAAAGAGCTATTTGGTACTATTGAGAAATCATTGTTCATCATCTCGTAAACTAGCATATGCAAGGAGCATATTCAAGCTTGCTGCCTAACTAGTCGATGGCCCAAATGAGGCATACACATTCGTTGAAAAACTGTAATATAAAAATAAAAAAATATGAATATTTAAAAACCAAAAAGAAAATTTAGTCAAATAGACTTCTATGAAGCTTACTATGTGTCAGGAAATGGAGGTATATATGAGATAAGTTGTACACTAAAACTAGACTACCCTTGGTGATCTATATGACGGAGCACTTTCGTGTTCATCTATACTTTTGGAAATGTCCCACCCAATGCTAAATAATTGTCCTTGCGCTAGTCCTGATGTCATTGTTGCATTGTTTTGTAGCATGATCTCAATAAAGTACATGACAAAGTTGAGGCTTGTTCCAACATAATTTCAAATTTAAATTCACCAAGAATGTTTCAAGCAATATATGTGTTTCGCTCCACGTACTGAAAGTTATTTTCAAATCATTGCTGCTTTAATCCACAAGCATCACCTGAAAGATCGAACACTTTACGTCATCTAGTTATTGCTGACTTTAAACCATATGATAATTGCATTCCCATCTCACTTTAAACCTTATGATAATTGCATTCCCATCTCTACATATAGAGCAACTATCATCTACATGAAATATTTTGCCACCTTAATGAATGGTTGCATAAAATGCTAAATTTGTCAATCTACAATTTAGGTTTTACAGATATTAAAACAAGAATTACACATCCTTTGGCTTTATAAATTAAAGTCATAAAAACTAACTATACAGTTAAAAAATAATCTCTAAAGCTATGCACAAGTAAATATATATGTACATAAAAATAATTTAAATATAATTAAATATTACAAACACAATAACAATAATTAAGGCTCTTTATCTCACTAAGTTTAGTCAACTACATGAATTCTTTGTTTCTATTACACTCTATCAAATGACCACTCTTCATTTCGCTTTTGTTTTTTAAGATTTGTCATTTTTTTGCTCTAAAACTACAAATCCTTATTTCTGTGATACTTAATTTGTTTGTATATTTTTGATTTGTAAGCTAGCACTCAGAACCATATAACATCACTAGTCTTATTAACTCAAAACTTAGGTGAGAGTTTTTTATCACACAATGCAGTAAATGTATTCCTCTACTTAATACATCTTGCATGGGTTTCTCTAACAACATTATCTATCTCATCGTTTTTTTGTATGATTGATTTGAAATACCTAAACCACTCATATTTTCTGATAACTTGATTATCGATTGTCACCTCTTCTTCTATCTTCACTAAATTTACAATCCATAAATTCAATTTTAAATTTACTAAAAAGAAAACATTTAGACTTTAAAGTATTCATTTATAACTCAAATTTCACCTTACTTTCATCTTTAGTCTTATCAATAAGAAAAACATTAACTGTAAAAAGCGTATACAAAGGCATTCATTCTCTTGAATACCCATAGTCAGGACCTTCATAACCAATGTATGTATATATATATATAAAGTTAAAGTTGAATGTTGGTATAGTCTAAATCTAATAGAAAATCCTTAGTCAAATACCCTAATAAACATACATAAATATACATACATACAAACATTTACATAAAACTAAAAAAATAATAAAATTCATTACGACATACATAATACCAAACAAACACTGTATGTCAAGAATGTTGGGTGTCCAAGGCAGCGAGCAAACATGTTGTAGATTGGGAGAGTAAGACAGAGAGAGTGGAGGTGGAGAGGGAGGGTATTATTTATAGAAGGCCCTAGCCTCCAATAGCCATTTGACTATCTTTTTTTTGTTAAAAAGCCATTTGAATATAGGTGTCTTCTAATAATTGGGCGACTACTTAACACACAAACATCGTCATTCAACACCACCTGAATGATGCCTATATTTCTATTTTTTCTAAATTAGAGCTTAATCAACAAATTGATTTAGATAATGTGCTTAATCTTAAAATCCACTACTTTGAAGAGTGCCTTTTTTAATCCTCAATATTTTAGAGAAAAAAGTGTTGTGATCTTGTTTCTTTCATAGCAAAAGCTTATTTGCCCAGTGTTGGCGTCCATGATTTACCCGAGTTGTTCACCTTACGACTCTGGATCAATTTATAAATAGATCTCTGATTGGCATCTTTGTGTGTAGAGATAAAGATAGAAATTCCCATTGATCCAAAAAACAGAAGTCACATTTTTTTTTGCTACTACTTTCATTCTTTTCCCCCATTGTGATGGTGCCTAAGAAGGATGAAAGTTGACACATGTGTATCAACTACTGAGAACTAAATAAGGTGAAATATCAATAACCGATATTCCCTGCCACGTGTCACTAACCTCTTTGACTAATTGAAAGGCACGTAGATGTCCGCAAAAGTATATCTCAAGTTACAAAATCATTAGGTACGTACCACAAATAAGGATGCCTGGAAGACCAAGAATCAACAGGGATTGCACAAATGCTCTTGTGTATCTATTTAGTCTCTTCAATGCACTGATGACCTTTATACACTTCACGAACATCTTGAACCAACATCTCAAGGATTTTGTTATTCTATATCTTGACATCCTTGTCTGTAGACCAACCATGAAAGCATATCTCCAACATCTTCAGAAATTTGAGCTCCTAAAGAAACATTGCCATCAGTTGAGTGATAACAATTACTACTTCAGAAAGAGTCCCTGATGCGCTTGGGATTAAAAATAGGCAAAGGAAAAATCCAGATTGTTCTAGAGAAAATCATGGCCTTTCAAGAATGGTCCAACTCGATGAATGCCACAGATATATAAAGTTTCCACATAGCATGTGGTGGGGACACGACGACATCGGAACGTCGATTTATTCCAGGCAAGGTCTACACTAGACGTCCAAGATCTCACCACGTGACGTCGATCTGGATGGAGGATTGATATCAGCATATTTGGCAGCAGGCACGAGGGTGGCTGATCAGTGGATTAGAAATCTCCATTTAAATCAATTTATTGATTTGAATGAGAATATTCCAAATTTTGAGCTGATCTCGTTTATTTCCTTCTATTTTTAGATATTCGAATTTGGCATGTTGTAATCAGTTTTTATTTCCACATTTACTTCTGCAATTTGAATTTTGATTGTAATCGCCTATACAAGGGCAAGAACTAATACTGTTTGTTTTGGTCTGGAAATGAAATTAATTTGAGTTTGAATTATTGCGTGTTATATCCCAGTGAAGGGAAAGGTTGAGGCCTTGGGTGAAAATTTCTAAATACCTTAAAGAGATTTAAAGTATTTCCCCAACTTTTCTCAGATTTTAAAATAATTTAAGCTCAAAGAAATTCAGGCCCTTCATTGCAATTTCTTAGCCCAAAATCCCAATTTTACTCACCCCTCTGTCGGCTCGGCCCAAACCCACGCGCCAGGCAAGCGCCCGCCTCCGCCTCCGCCTCCGCCTCCGCAGCGCCCGCCTCCGCCTCCGCCTCCGCAGCGCCCGCCTCCGCCTTCGCACCGCCCGCCGATCATCAGCGAGAGCCGGCGACTTCGCCGTTGCCGCGGGTCAGACCCTTCGCCACCGCACACCTCAGCCCCGTTCGGCCTGATTCGCGTCGATTCCAGTGCGCAACTCCTGCACACGGTACCACCGGCTCGGCCCGCCCTCGTCGCAGTCCGGCGAGCTCGCCGGCGTCTGCCACGCTCGTCCGCCTCCGTTGCCTCCGCAGGCGGCCTGCCGGCCACTGACTGACACCGGGGACCTCGCCGTCAACGCTCTAGCCGCTCTGCTTCATCGCCAGTGACATCCCTCGCTTGGGTCGACTTCGCCGCACCCGCCCTGTTTGCTGCCGCCACTCCACCGCCTTCACTCCCTTGATCTGCCACCTCTCATCGCCCGCTCAGCTTGGGAGATTCTCGCCGCTCGTCCGCCTCGGCACCATCAGCTTCAGTCACTTTGACTCGTCTCAGTGGTAATGGAATCTCGACTTGAGGTAAATCTGAACATTAACTGAATATTTTTGAACATCTTTTGAAATCTCGTAGTGACATCTGTTATTGGGACTGTTTGATTTGCTCATCTGTGTGACCTAAACATTACCGTGTGATTAAATTGTTGTTGGATAATATTATATTGTGAGGCTGCCTATATTACTGCGTACCCTAGCTTTGACTTGTTGAGATATGGTTGCCCTAAATCATTTGGTAAATTTACTAGATGTCATTTGGGCTTGTTTCTAAATATTTGAAATCGATTTACTTCTCGAACCTGTGATTTCTTAATTATTACATAACTATCATCAGTAATATTCCTCGATAAATTTTATGTTTATTCTGCTAAATTATTTACTGATCTCTAATTAGAATTACATCACACATATTGTCCCGCATCATTATGCCAGCACATGAAATGAATCACATATGACTTCCCAATCTTCGCCTCATTGCTTCATGCCCTTATGAAAGCATATTAGTCCTTCACATGGGAACAAAACCATGTAGAGACCTAACAATTGTAGAAAAGAAAGAATTGTGAAGCACCTATGTTGGTTTTCCCAACATACAATGATCATTGGAGGAAACATTGGATGCATGGGGGTGTATCAATTGGAGCAGACTTCGTATGGGAAGGTCAGCTCAATACATACTACTGAGAGATGCTGCAATGAGTCAAAAGAATTATCATACATATAACAGAGTTATATACACTAAGTTATGCTATGAAACACTGGCAGGCCATACTTGTTCAGGAATGAGATGATTGTTCACAACTATTGCTTAACACTACGGTATTTGTCAGCATAGAGAATGTTGCAACAAGCAAGCGACACGGGTGGATAGTGTATCTCCAACAATTCATATAAAAAAGCATTAAACAACCACCATGATGATATGCTATCTTGTTTCTAATCACTCATTTGTCTTCATGAAATTGTTACCTCACCACCACAAACATGTGGCATGTATGAACAAGACAATGACTTCAAGGAGGCATGGGTTGACGCAACAAATAGCAAGAAAACTTTCATTGTATAGAGTGTATTGGGATAAAGCAATGCAGCATAGGAAATTATACATGTACTCTTGGTTGTATTTGCCCCTTGTGTAAGAAGCGTTGAGTCTATAAATCATTAATAAAAAGTTCACTTCCATCTCTTCATTGCTCCTTTCTATTTGTTTTCCTCCAACAAACGTGAGAACAACGAGAGAGGGGGGAGAGAAAGAGAGAGGGAGACAGAGAGAAGGGGGGGGGGAGGGGAGAGAGCCCTTTCCAGTTGATTCCACTGAAAAAGAGTTGGCTAACTTTCATGACTTTATGAAAGAGAAATCAAATACCCAAAACCCTTCGTATCTCTGAATACGCACAAAGGAGATTTCAGACCATATATATGATACAATAAGATAAATTAATGTAATTACCTTAGAATAAACATATCTTAATCTCATTTTCACATAACACACATGAGCACAATATATACTTTAGTATTTTAGAAAAACACAAATACTCTTAATCTCATTTTCACATAACACACATGAGCACAATATATACTTTAGTATTTTAGAAAAACACAAATACACATGAATACAAATATATAAATTGAATTTTGAATGAAAGAACATAATTGTCAAAGACATCAAATCAACTAAAAATCAGACAATTTCCAACGTAACTGGCGGCCCTAAGACAAAAAAATGTAAAATGTTCAAGCTACCACACAAAAAATGAAGTTCTATTAATTCATGAAGCTGTTGATAATAATAAAAGCAATGAAGTTATTTCAAAGTTGATGATTTTTGATGGAGAAAACAAACTCCTCAGTAATGAACTGACTCACCAAGTATAATTAGTAAAAGTTGGACACAATGCAAACAAAAAATAAACTAAACTACTCAAGCATAATTTAGAAGATTACTCATCTAACAATCTCCATCAAGCTAGAGCATAAATATCATATAACTCTAGCTTGATAAAAAAAGTAGTACAATGTGAAGAGGCTAAAGGGGGCGTTTGGTTTAATATTTTAATGTTATGTCATGTAATCTAGATATTATTGTTTAGTGATAATTCAATAATTTTTTCATATGTTATGTATATGTGTTATTAAACTAAACAATTATTTTTTTTAAATAACATGACATAACACTAAGATAACATTGAACTAAACACCCTCTAAAAGTTTTTTGAGATAAGCAAGTTGCTCCTTGAAGCTAACATGGGTTATAATAATCTTTATAAGCATAACATTTCTAATAAAATGGCAACCAACTTCAAGATGTCGCATTCTCTCGTGAAATATAGGATTGCTGATAATATAGATAGCAACCTTATTACCACAATGTATAACCATTTGCTGATTGACTTGAAAACTAAGATCCCCAAATATGATATTAACCCACATCAACTCACATGATGGGTGTGTCATAGAACTATACTCATCTTTGGCACTAAACCTGAAAACCACAATTTATTTTTTATATTTTTAACAATCAAATTTTTACAAACATATATGCAGAAAATAATAGTATATCTCCTATCAACAAAAAGACCCTACATAACAAGCATTATAATCTGTAAAATAACCCTTTTTAATGAGACTACTTGATATATCTCACATTCCAGATGATTGCATCCCAATGCTGTTGTTTAGGAATAACAGAAGATATTAGGTTTGATGTTGATCAAATAAACTAATTTACCAATTAACTTACAAGCAAAAACATCATCTAATACATTTCCAGCATCTTATATTAGAGTAGTGTCAGTAGGAGTAATAGCAAGCTTATAACCAAGAATCCCAATCTTTCAAATAGGTTAGTAGCATATTTCTTTTGAGATCAACCTTTTGTTTATCAAAAGCAAACTTAATTCTAAAAAATAGTTAGGACAGGTTAGATTCTTGATAACAAAGTAAAATGCAGGATAAGCCTTGACTTCAAGATTACCAACCTAATCACCCCTGGCTAACAAAATGCCATCCACATATGATCCTGCTGGATTTTGTCGAATTAAGATAGAGTGGGCAACAACATTAATTTTAAATTTTTTTTTGAATCACACTCGAGACAAGTTTGAAAGCCACTTTGTTGAATTTTTAGAACCAGACACTCAGACTCTGCTTAAGATTGTATATAGCTTTCAAATCTTACAAGCTAGAGTCTACCTTTGAGCATCATGCCCTGAATGTTGCTCCAGAGACACAACTTCGAAAAAGTCCTTGTAGAGAAAAGCATTATCCACATCCATTTGTAGCATCTTTTGTTTTTGATTAATAGCAATAGATAAGTGTATAGAAGTGAGAAGTGCAATAGGAGAGGACTCAAAATAGTTCATGCCATATATCTAAGTAAATGCTTTTGCTACAAGTTTGGCTTGTATCAAGCTACATTGTTGTCAAGGTCAAATTTAGGGTGTACATCAATTTACATGCAACCAGACATACACAAAAAAAGAGGAGAAACTTGATTCCATATGCCTTCTAATGCAGGCATAAACTAATCCATAGTTGTCTTCTATTCAGGAATAAGAAGAGGCTAGTAAGATGACTTGGGAAAGATATGGATGACAGGCATGGCAAACAAATGAACGCCTTCTAGTGAGATGACTTGGGAAAGATATGGATGATAGGCATGGCAAACAAAGGAACGACAATGAGAAATGGACAAATTTTAAGTGAGGATGCAAAAGATGAGCAGTGTTGCACTCAGATTATGGTGTTGGTGTCATGGATAGTGGGTGATTTTTTTGAGTATGCATCGTAAGGGGCGGGTAGGAGCAACATGAGAAGTGAAGGCAATGGTACAAAGAATTAGTTGGGTTGATGGTTCATAGGAAAAGTAAGGTGTGAGCTAAAGGAATGTAACATCCAAGAAGACAAAAACATCGAGTTACAGACTCATAATAACAATCTCTTTTGTGTCCTTGAATATCCTAAAAAAATATTCAGGAATAAAATGAGCTAGAGATGAGAACAGTGGTTTATTACTAGAAGGAAGCTTTGAAATCTAAAATCTAATTTATACCTGAATGTGCAGCTTCAACACATCCTGAAGTCGTGGCATGAGAGGCGGAGGAGGACATCTTGAACTTCTTCGAGGCCATTCAATTTCGTTGCTCAAATGGGGGCGGAGACAAACTGAAGTCGATGCATGACCAATCGTTGGGGAGGCGGCAGAAACTCTGGCATCGGCAGTGGGCGGAAGGATGCCATCGTGCAGAAATCTGAGGAAGAAAAATTTGCGGCGACGGAAGCGACCCACGGGAGCACGCGGAAAATAGCAAGCAGCGGGAGTGGAACTGGCGAGCTGCGGCGGGCGTAAACAATGAAAGCGGAGGAATCAAGCGCACGAAGCCAGCGGCAAAACCACCCTAAACGCAAGACAGAACAGAATCGCTGGGTTAGGTGTCTCTTATACCTCGTTTTGGTTCGAACTTTTTTTTAGATATGAAAAAAAAAAAATTTTTATTTTTTTAAATTTAATGAAAGAGAAATTTATTTTACTATTAGAAAATATGTAAAATGTGAAATACTTTTAATTTTGATATTCGTATTTGTATTAGATGTGAAATAAAGTTGATTTTTATAGTTGAAATTTGTGTTGGGCAAAAAACTCTCCTCGAACCAAACGAGGCCTTATTAATGAAGAAACAGCTAAGCGATGTGGCAGCGACAGAACCTGCTCATGTCGCCTGACAACCCAGACATTACACCTTCAATACATCACTAGAGCTTGCCTATTATTCGACTAGACTCGCATTATTCAACTGTTCGACTTCAACCCAGGCAAGTCACTCAGGCTAGTTCAAGAGCATTGTTCGAGTGATTCTCCTACTTGGAGATCGAGTCAAACTTGTTCACATGTCATAGCAATTTTTCTCTTAAATTTAAAAATATAAATATAAATTTAATTAGGATATGAAATATGTTAAAATGAATATATAAATTTTAAAATAAGATTAAAATAACATTGGATTTAATTCTATGGCTTTCTCAAACTCAAAGAGATTTTACTTGACTCGAAGCAAATTTATCTAGAGCTCAAAATCTTCGAATTTGAATTGAGGCCAACTCAATTGAATTTAGGGGTGGCAAAATGGGTCACGGGTTGGGTTCGGGTTGAACCCGAATTTGACCCGACTTGAATGCCTCAACCCTACCCATTTATTAAATGGGTTAAAATCCATGACCCGAATCCGACCCGATTAATAAATGGGTCGGGTTGGCGGGTCGACCTGACTTGTTTATAGAGTATTTTTTGATAAATGCCGAACCTAAATCCTACCCGACTCGATTATGCCTAATCCGAACCTGACCCATTTAATAAATGAGTCAAAATTCATGACCCATATCTAAAATTTGTGGGTTGGATTCGAGTCAAGTTCACCAATCAGATCATATATTATTACCCTACTTTAATTCGGGTTGTTAACTGCTTAATCCAGCTTAAGCAAGGAAGCCCCAATCCAAAAATAATTTTTAAGATTATTAATTGAGTTCAATATGTCAATTAATTTCTTGAGGTTCCATCGCGCAATAATTTCTTCAGTTTATTTTACGTCTTCCAAAGTGATCTTTCGCTCTAATTCTTTACAACATTTATTCTAAATCTCATCCCATTCAATATGTGAGAGCATTGTCCTTCTTAGATCCACGGTAGGTTAAAAATCTCTAGATGTGACTTCATTGTATGTCCAAAGCAAACACAAGTCGATAGTATCTGTTCACATAACAGAATCTTGTTTAAGTGCAAGAAATTGTTGTCTCATTTGTATGTCTTTAATGCTATAATGACAGTTCAATCATTACACTATATTCGGATTTTTCCCCATTTGCTTGTCTTTAAATGTATGTTCAATAAATTCTTCGTCGACAAAAAGTCATGAAAGACAATAGTTTTGAAAATGTGTAACAAATAATAATCATTAGTATTATCTCATTTTTCACAATCACTCCTCCGCGTAACCTTTGCTGCCTGATAGTGATGCTTAGCAATTTCCTTTCCTCGCTTTCTCTCTTACATCCATGTTCAACTATATTTCAAATAATTTATTTAAAATACTAACCATTGTAGATTAAGTTTAAAGAAAAGATAATCTGAATCAACTGGTCACTAAATTTCATGAATTAAGTTCATCATTCTCATACAAGCTGTTTATAAAATTTAGTTTAACAATATTAAAGAGGTTTAGAAGCAGTAGTAAATCTACAAAAACTAAACAATTCTAGGTCAGGGAATTCTTCATATTATGCTATTTGTACACTTTTCTTTAGTCCTATTTTCATATATCCAAAAACAAATAAAATACGATATGTCACTAGCAACTTGTAAGCTTATAATTATACAGGAAAAAACAACTAAGACATACTATCTATTCTCTAGATTATTTGGCACATCAATTAATTGTCCTCTACTATGACAGTAACTATATGTGCATGGGTCCACTATTGTCTCTTCACCCATAATATTTTTTATATGGCGACTTTGAGTCCTGCTTCATCTCCTAACCTTTGCTAGTGGTCAAAGTTCTATTATATCACGAGATTCATCAAATGGCACCCAATAGTCAATGCTTAAAATAGAAAAAAACTATATTGCATATGTATTTTTATAATTAATTATGCTATAATAAGGTGAAATAGCACTGATATAGTCTAAATGCAAAGAACTTAGTGCCACTATCATATGCATGCACCGGTAATGATAGATTTATGCATGTAAATATGTACAGTAATATAGATTATAGCCATCCATAGTCAGTGTCCTCATTGAGCGAGTTATCGTAAATCTCAATTTCAATCTCACTAATTCTTTGCGCAAAACTATATTGCTTTGAATTATTATTTATTTGATTGAGCTTTCTTGTGATCTTGGGTATGAAGGGCAATGCAGCTTCGAAAAATTAAAATTTAACGGCATCCGGTTGCCTCTTCGAAAAAAGATTGATAGTGTCATAGCATATTGCACATACTAGTGCCAGAATTGGCAAATCACGGGCACGTTTAAGAATGTCATTACAGAATTTTGATACATTCATGGTCATTGTACCGAACCTATAGAAAAAAATTAGGGTCTTTCTAAAAGCATGTGGAACTTGAATTATGCGAACTCATAAAATATTGTATTACTCTATTTGTACTTGCCAGTCATATAGTAGTGTTCACTTTGAGAGGTCACGATCCACAAGCCAATTAGGAATGTCTTCTTTAACGATCTTGGGATCATCAAATTGTTTTAAGTCTAGACCAAGAGTCTATATTACCAGCAATGTACAACTTGTCACAGATAGCATCGCTAGCATTTACACATAATGTTTGAACAAATTTCTTAAAATTCTCTCATAAATGTTGTAAACAATGCGATGTTGATCCCAAGGCAAGATTGATGGTACACCTCTTAGTATTCCTGCATGCTTATCACTAATAATGCGTAAATTTTTCTAGCCATACATTAACTTGATAAAATCTCGCATATTTGTTAGAAACCAACTCCATGAATCATTCTTTTTAGATTCCATTACTGCAAATGCGAGCGAGAATACATCATTGTTGGCATCGATGCCAACTACAATGAGAAAAGTTCCACGATATTTACTTATTAAAAATATACTATCAATGCTCACAATTGGCCGACAATATTTCCATCCTTCAATAGATTGTCTGAAACTCTAAGAAAACCTCTAGAATACAATTATATTAGACCTCTGATTGAAATACACAGTCCCTGTGAAAACATTTATTGCATAGGAGCCCTCCCAACAACCGAATATGAATAGTTGAATCTCCTCTCTTATAAGTAGGCAGTGGGGGATGAGAGGGTTTTATAAGTAGGCAAGAAATAAGGAGAGTCACCTAAACTTTGAGCAATTGCACTTGACCAAAGCACAAGCTAGGCCTACCGCAACAAAGGGTAAACCTAGATGTGGTACAACCGAGTGGAGCTGCCCAAACTTCAGGAGAGACTAGTAACGATCGATGCTGACAGCATCAGCCATTTTATTTTTTTGGAGTCACCAGATGATGAAACAACTCCTTAAATGTGTCCTCCTTAAACGTGTCTATTTTTAAATTTTTTAATAATACATTTAGATTATTAATTACTTTATTAATCACATTTATTATAAAAAAAATCTCCTTCCTATCAGCTAAACTCAATAAATGCCAACTCTGTCCCTACTCTCTATCGCACTGAACAATAAAGATTATTTTAGAGAAGAATGCCTTGCAACTCAAAATTAAGTTGCATGCTATCGAGCAATTTAATTAATGAAATGAGCAAACCTATCACATATCAGTGGACTATTAGCAATATGATCAGGAATAATGTGCATCATAAGAAGAACTTGTCTGAACAAAATGAGTACCAAAATAATGCTAACAATTAAACACTCCGTGGATAAAATATATATCATAGTTTAAGAGTTAATGATACTGGCGAAATTTTCACCAAGAACAAGTGGTCAAACAATTAAGCGACACTTTTTTTTATAGTGTTGAGCGATAGACTTTAGCGATGTAGACCATCGCAAGCATTGTCATATGTAGCAGCAACATTCAATGGAAACAAGAAAATGTAAATTAAAATAAGGTTACTATAAAAAAAAAAAGGCTTAATATAATCTTGATTATCAGGCAATGCATTACAGATTGGGAAAATGTGAAGGTTTGATCTTCAATAGATGAAAAGATATAATCCCAGAATGAATCAACAAAACAAACTTCAGCGGTCACATTATTTGGTTACCTGACAAGTCTTCAATCATCGACTTTGACTTCATATAAAGGGAATTTAATAAACACTCCCTCTCTGCAAATGCTACACCGAACAGTTGAATCTCCTCTCTCAGATTTTTCAAAGTTTCCCTTTCATGGTTCAGCTCCTTAATTAGTTCTTCTTTCTGGGCTTTAAGGAGTTCGTTCTCCTGTGTGGACGATGACAGGGCTTGAACCAGAGAAGTATTGTCTTCCGTCAGCTGAGAGCATTTTTTGTCAAAAACGTGAAACTGTCCTTTAAATGCGTCAACCTGTGCTATGTTGAGACTCGATCCAGATTCCAAGCTTTGACAAATATTATTGGTTCTCGCCTCTTCTTCCAAATTAAGTCCCTTCATGCAGAAGCATTATATTATGGGATGGCCACACTTGACAACATATGCCTCAGAGAAAAAAGCAAAGGTTACATATGAACAAACATAATGAATTTGTAAAAAAAAATAAGTTCTAAAAAAATAAAATAGCAGAAAATTTTTTCTTCTCTAGGGAACTTTTCCTCTTAACATTTCAGCAGCTTCAATCAAGCAAAATAAAGATAAAAATAATTAAAATATGACAAATTCTATGATTCATGTGAACTATAGTTTCATAATCCGCTGATTAATGTTGTCACGGAATAAATAATTCCAGAATAGGTACATAAGCATTCACTGTTTTTTGCTAAAAAAAAAGATCATCAAATACCCAGAAACTCACAGTGAAAAGAGGTTGGGATTCATGGTAACTAGTCCCATGTTCATCTCATTGAATATGATCTTGGAAAAAACTGTCATCAAATGTTTTTCTCATGATTAATTTAATGTATCAACAACAGCCCAAACAAAATGAGTATTGCACTAGTACCTACCATTGAACTTCTGATCTATTATCCCCACGAGGACTAAACGGTTAAATTTCGGAAGAAGTACCATCAGAGGAGACCAAGGATTGGAGGTTGTGTAAAACACCTCCACCTTCTTTTGCCTTCTTATGTGCCCGTTTCGCATAGATGGGTTAGGTGGGTTAAGTGAATTAACCAACTTAACCAGCCCAATACAACATTTTGTTAACCCACGCCACCCTCAAGTTAATAAATCTGCCCGCATCTCCTAATCCTGCTAACTCTCACCTTCCCTAACCCCATGGCATCCCCAGATTATCACGTGCGCCCTTCTCTTCACCCCTTCCCTTCAGGGACGCCAACACTACGTCCCTTCTCCACTTCCTTCCAGGTCATCAACAATTACGTCTCCCACCATCTACTATCCAAAATCGATATCATCTTTTCATATTATTATTGTTGATTTTTAGCGCTACCTTTCACTTTAATATCTAGGGCTACTTTAATATCTAGGGCTTCATCATCAGCTATGCAAGTGAGGTTTTGGCCAATGTTTTCATGTTTTGATGCTTTGATGTTTTGTTCTAATTTCATCGCTTGATTCTTGAGATATTTTGTTCTTGTTTCTTGCTGGATGTTTGGAATCTTATTTGCAGCCCTAATCCGGCAATTTGCACATTATTGCAAGATAAAGTTAGAAGGTAAATAAGATCTATGCTGTGTAAAAATTCTTTTTTTTTTATATCAGGTTAACTGTTGACTCTATTCCATGTTACTTGCCTTTTAGCTAAATTCTCTTTTTTTATCCATGGATTTTTTGATTTATGCAGTTGTATGAAAATTTATTCTTTTGATATTAGGTTGAGGGTCACCTCAATTTCATATTACTAATGTCTTTTAATGGGATTTGTTTTTCTTCCATGCAGTTGTATGAAAATTTATTCTTTTGATATCAGGTTGAGAGTCACCTCAATTTCATATTACCCTTGTCTTTTAATGGGATTTGTTTTTCTTCCATCCAACTCTATTTCATATGCATGTGCATTTAGATGGTTTGGTCGATTTGGTTAATCGAACCGAAAAAAAGATCGGATTCAATTTTAAAATTTAAAAAAACTAAACTAACCAAATAAAACTATAAATTGAAAGTTAAATCAACCAAATAAAATTCGGTTGGCTTGATTTGGTTTAGTTAAAACCATAATTTCCTCATTATTTAATTAGTCATCTCTAAAAACTTAAGAATCTTAAAACAATATTATCATAATATAATGCTACAAGATTTCACAAACATAAAAGCTAAGAATATGACCCAGAAAAATAAATGTCATAACTTTAAAAAGAAAATTAATGAATATTAATTTCATATAATTTCAACCTTATTATCACATGATAGTATTGACATTTCAGTTAATTCAGTTGGTACAGTTTCTAAATATAATAAACCAAACTCAAACCATTTAATCAAAAAAATTCAATTACCAAAACAATAACCAAATCGACATATTTTAAACCAAATAAAACCGACAATTTAATCGGCTCGGTTCGATTTTTCGGTTAGAACCATTTAGTACACACCCCTACTATTTAATGTTTCTCTTATCTTTTAGCTAAAGTTTTTTTTAAAAAAAACTATACAACTGTTTATTTGCCTACCTTGAATTGATCCTCCGCCAGATGAAATTTATTTTGCTTATCCATGCATTGAAGTTCAGGTTTATTGTATGTTCGTCCTCTATTATAGCTCATCCATTATTATTGTATTTAAATTAAGGTTTTATTGTACTGCCAAAACTCTATATATAGTGTTGGTGTAGTCTACTTCCATGTGCTTTGCTATTACAGCTTGTAGTCTATTTAATTGTGTTATAAGGCTTTTTAGTAAACATACTAATAATTTATTATCTTAGAATTTATTTAACTACATTGACATATTTACATGACTATGTTTTATTTCATATACTTGTCAATTATAGGTGTTTGTGTGGGCAATGATGACATTTTTTGAAAAATAAATTTTTTAATTGAGATGTGGGCAATGATGATCTTCTTCAAATCTCTCCTACAAGAGCCTAACCTGCAGGGATAATAAAATGTATTGACTAAGATGCCGAAGTAGATAACTCCTCGAATAATATATCTTATCATGCAAAATTATTATAGTTAAGGGTGTTAATATGGATCGAAGATCGAAAATCGATCGAAAATTGAATCGATTTTAAATCGAATCAAAATTGAGTCGATCTAAATGAGCCGACTAACGAGCCAAAAGTTAGGCTCGGTAATAATTTCGAGCTGATTTTGAGCCGGGGTAGGCTCGGCTCGATCCAGCTCAAAATCGGCTCGAATTAAAATACATTTTATATTATAATACATATATATATAATATGTATATAATATATATTAAATATAATATATATATATATTACAAACTGAGCCAATCTCAAGCTGGATCGAGTTGAGCTTACCCGGCTCGAGATCGGCTCAAAAAAATTGAGATTTGATTCATTTTCGAGCCGACTCGAAAATTAATCAAAATCGGCTCGAAGTCGATTGGAATCGACTCGAGCCGGCTCGAAGTTAAACCCAATCGAGCTCGAGTCGATCAAAATGTGATCAATCTGATTTCGACCCGGTATTGGCTCGGCTCTAAATAGGATCGATAACAACCTTAATTATAGTGACAACCTTGTACCTTGCTATACAACTGCCCCACCAAACTGATCAATGCTCATTTAAACTAATTTTCATACTTATAAGACGACAATGCCTTTGATAAATCATAATCTATTTTAAACTTTGTACACCTACCCCTTGACAAGGCACACTCCTTGCATTCCCAAATGAGATTGGTAAGAACATGCTTAAAGGTTACAATATTGAATTCCTTAACAAAATTATTGGTTAATAAAAATTCTGAAATATACTTAATTTTTCGCATAAGACATGTCTTCGAGTAACTTTGATTATAGAATGTCCTCCGATGATAAAACCTATGGTTTTCAACGAGTTGTTTTGTAACCATAATCTTAAAGGCTTAAGTGAATCAAGTTTAATCGATAAATTCTTGAACAATGAAACCATGAGATTTTGACACAGTTTTCCATTGCCTCCCAACCAATTTTTAAAAAAATCAAGTCTGAGCCATTAATCAAATAAATATTGACATTCGACTCTTTTAATCAAAATTTTTTGCGCCTATGGGAAGGCTGCATACCCATAATCTAAAACTTTACGGGTGTTCTCTTCGATAAAATCTAGTAAACTAATTTGCTTCCTGGAGATGTAATTAACTAGATATATATTTCAACTAATTACATTTTCAAAGCATACATCCATAGAGTAAACATAAAGGAAAAAATAACATCACATCATATTTTATAAGGAAGATCCTTCCAACAAAAACTAGTTCAAAATGAGAGAAAAAACATGTAATTAGTAGAAAAAAATGACAAGACGAATTATAATATAATGATTAAGAAAAAATATCGTAAAATCCGTTACATGTGAAAGATTTAGGGTTCCTCACATAATATAAAAGTTAGTAAAAACCTGAAAAGCTATTTATTTCTTTGTTATTAGTAACTGCCTCAAGGTGGTGTTGTCAATGAACCTTGAGATCTTTCATCAAGGTGCTGTCGTTGATCCTAGAGGATCCTCCTCAACATCAAGGAACCTCCTCGAGATACTATCACCACCCTCAAGATCCATCCATGACAATCTATTTAAGCACTACTCCAACTTCATGATACTTGGTGTTGACATCCTAAACGATGCCCAAAAGAACATTTGGAGACTATAGTTGATGCCTTAGTCAAATATGGAATCCTAACACTTCCAAGAAGTTGACATCCATCGCTTCCAATCCTATAATTGATAATCCGCTCATGTCTAGGGCTCTAGGTCACTCGCCATCGAGACCCCAACATTAAATAACTTGCGTGGATCCTACACCTCTAGTATCTTTGGATTTAGATTACTAAGTTGGCTGTCAAGGTATTTAAGAACACGTCTAATAAAGAAAAACAATGACGCTTCTGAATAATAGCTATGTATAATGGTAGTCGGCTTTTCCAAATGAAATTCACCATGGAAGCTTGTTTAAGATAGTCCATCTTACTAGCTCCTCTTATGCGACTTGTGACAATCAAAGATTTTTATGTTTGACAACATACGCAAGTGTGTGATTAATGAACAAATGTTAATTGTAGATTTGGAGGTTGACAAGAATAGTCAAAGTTTTTTTAACATGGATTAAAGAGAGAAATCAAGAGAATGGAGTGAAGCATCCTTTCAATCTTAAGCAATGCTGGTTGAATCAAGAAGATCAATGAGTCAACGACAAACCAGTAGATCATTGAAGCTATATGTTTTTTTGGGATTCTTTCAAGTGGAAAATTTGTAAGATTAATTTTGAAGTGTGATAGTAGGGAAGAGAACACTTAGACCGACTACCAACCTTCAGTGATTCAAATTTCACTTATTAGGTGATGAGGATGACAATGTTCATCAACATAATAATTAGCTTCAATAAGGGGTATCATCTTTCATTAGACAAAGACAAAAACAAAAATGATTAGGAGAATTGGATATAAATTGACAAGAAATTCTATAAGGCTAATGCTCATGGTCATACTACCTTATAGTGTGCCTCATTAAAGGAGGAGATCATTAAGTTGGGCCCACAATCATTTGCAAAGGATATGCGAGAACTCCTTGAACTACAAAAATGAATCTCAAAAGTGAAGCAAGCCAAGTTACCATATACAAGAATTAGTTCGAAAAGTTTGAAATGAAGTAAGAGGAAACCGTCGCTCAAAAGCACTTACGATGCAAGGAGATCTAATATGTCTTGCAAAACTTGCAGAAAAACTAAAAAATCGAGACGTGGTCACTATGACACTTAAAGTATGTTAGAAAACATTGATTTATAGAGGCTTCGCAAAACCTCGAAACTTACAAGATTGAAGATCACTTCAGCGACATCGAGTTGCATAAGAACTGGCATGAGGCAAGAAAGATATAAAGAAAGTGATTGCTCTAGTTTTGAAGGTAGAATTGACAAAGAAGATTTATGCCTAACCTCAGTAGATGAAGATGGCAAGATAAACTTCGAGGCTAGTGTTGTAGCAACATGATGACAAGAATGATGCGAAATTTCAACAAGAACGATGTCTAGGAGAATTTGTTCGGCTAGTTTAAGATAAGATGATTTACCATAAGTACATATATTGCATTATATAAAATTTTTAATACAACACTTACCAAACTTTTATCCCAATAGCTGGGGTTGGCTACATGAATCTTTATTCCTATTGCTTTTTATTAAAAAATAACTCCATGTTTAGCTCTAAGTGTTCAAGGCCATGCCTTATAGCTTTCTACATCTTTTTTACTCTTCCTCTTTCTCTTTGTACATGGGCAAAATCATACATAAATTTCAATATTAAAACTTAATTACATTTTACATCACACATATTCAAAATAAAAAATACCTTCTTTTTAACATCCTATACATATAAAAATAGAAACTAACTAATTTCACATTTGTCACACATTCCAATATAATAACTAATTTTATTTCACATCGCAAAACTCTCAATAAAAAAATATTCTCATTCAAAGTTTTAAGTTTAACCTTATTAAAGCTAACCTTTACAAATAATGAAACAAACAAATATCTACATATATCTATTAATATAAAATCTCTCTCTATTTCTCTGCCTCTATCATTCTCAATGTCTATGTATTATTTAATAAAAATCAAATGATTTATGCAAGTTTTAGAATTCATTTATTTAAGCTTTAATTTTGTAATTCCTCGTAAATTTAATCATTTTTAATCTTTTTATTCAATTTATTGCTTGACTAAGGGCGAGAGTTTACAAAATTATATTTTTAATAGATAACATGTTAACCCGGAGAAAAAATTACATGATTTTGTAACTTTAGATAAATATTATGTCTATAGGAGAGAAAAATACATGTAATCTAAGCTACCAGCTCCTTGATGCATGGCAAAATAGGGATAGTATTTTCAAGTTAAAATCCTTTATATCGTTTTGGTATTTGTAAAGGGGAGAAGATTTATAGTTTAAGTTAGAATGCATATTGTATGAATTGAAACATCAAAGTGGGAAAATATTATAATCATTTACTGAGGGGGTGTTACGGATTGAAGAAATAGTTTTTTGTTGATGTCAACTATTTTATTTTAACATAAACTTGTTACTAAACATAGAAAAAGGGAAGATTATTGATTCACCCCTCAAGGTTGACCCAGATGGTTGTGTAGATCATCACCCAAGTTGACCCAGAAACAAAAAAAGGGTTGTAAACACGAGAATGGTCAATCCTAAGGTTGATTGACCTTGACAGTGTACAAGCAATCATTGGAAACAGAAGGGTAGGTTTTAAAACTAGGTCAACATAAGCATGTTTAGGTCAACCTAATGTGTCAATGTGCCATTTTTAGCATGCAGTTGCATCTGCTAGTATAGGGATCTTTAACCTAATTTAAATTTATGTTTGAGGCATCTATATATAGCCTTCGCTCCCTAACACCCCAAGGCGATTGAAAAGCATCGGAAAACTACTTCTAAGACAAAAAGATGTTCTAAAGTAAGCAAGAAGTGCTAGGAGCTTGTTAAATTTTATAGGTGATGTGATATTTCAGATTAAAATTAACTAGGTTAATTTTAAACTAGGTAAACAAACAGGGCCTTAGTGTTCAAAGTTTTCAAATCAATACTCTTTTTCCTCTCGAGCTAATCAGTGTTGATCTATATGGGGGGTGAAGTGTGGCTTGATAGCTACATTATTATATTTTTTATTACTCTTGTACTATTCTTCTAGGATCTTGAGTTCCTTCAATTAGGAGGTTAAGAGGACCTCTAACTGGGGAGACTTAGAGGAGGTGCGTGTGTGCTTCACCTTCTCATGAAGATGGCTTCTAGACAATGAGGCTTGGAAGACGAAGGAGCATGTGGCTCACTGTAAGGCTTCTCTTAATGACCCCAGTGCAAATGAGTGTTTATTAGTGAAACATTTTAGGATGTTTTCTATTGAAATGGTAGGGTAGATGTAAATAAAAAGGTGAACCATATTATATCTTCTATCTCTTTGTGATGCAATTTTGACTACAACTTTCACTTGCTCTAGGTCTATTACTTATTATCACTAATGGATCTTTAAGTTTATGCATAAATTTTTGTCCAAAGCATCTATTCTCCACCTCTAGACATGCATCTACAGCCCTACGCAGCTAGAATATGGAGGCAATTAGGATTGATCAATTCTTTGAAGAAAAAGTACAAAACCATGATCCCAAATCATTCCTCAACGGAGGTCCAAACTATGTGATCCTTATAAAAATGCCTTTCATTGATGTACTATGAGCTGGACTTCTGCGTTAAATGTGAATCTTTTTAGTAAGTGATACAATTAAACATTTAGTTATAAGTTTTTGCTTTATGTGCATTGCATGGTCAAGTGATGCTCGTTTTTTTATGAAATTGGTCAAGTGATGCTTCACAGCTTTACTAGGAGAGCAACATAAATTTTAATATCAAACAATTATTTTATTTCACATCTAACACAACAACAACAACAGCAACCAAGCCTTAATCCCACTAGGTGGGGTCGGCTACATGAATTCTTTGTTTCCATTGCGCCCTATCAGTTACCAAATTCTTATCTAAGTCTAAGTAACTAAGATCACTCCTTACTCCTTATAAGTTTTCTTGCCATGTCTTCTTTGGTCCTCCCTCTGCCTCTTTGTACATTGCGGCAAAAATCCTAATAACTCAATTTTTCATTAAACTAGGAAGCTTCAAGTCGGCTTACCGATTTAGATTGTCCAAAACCAATCTGAGCACGACTTTTTCTAAGTTTATCCTCAATTTGGTAGCCAACAACAACTTTACTTTCGGAATATACTCATTTCTACATTCTATCCATTCGAATGATATATCCCACAAATCCAACCCTTAACATCGTCATTTCTGCAATATTTAATTTTTATTTTAATGTTTCCTCTTTACAGGCCAGCATTCTGCACCATATATCATCGCTGGTCTTACTACAAGTTTCGCTTAGCTCTAGTTTCGCTTTAGCTCCCTCTTTAAGTTTTCTCAATAAGGACAAATATCCATCTGCGAAAGAGCATACACCAAGCGCACTTCATCTTGGATATATCCAGTCATGACTTCCATAATCAAAGCAAAAAGATACGGACTTAAAGCCGAGCCTTGGGGTAATCCAACTGTAATAGGAAAATCCTTAGTCAAACCTCCTTGTGTCCGAACACACGTAAAAACTCCTTCATACATGTCTTTAATAACTTGAATATAAGCAGTGCAAATCTCTTTCTTTTTCTAAAACTTCTCCAAAGTACTTCATCTTGGGACTTTATCATAAGTTTTTTTCCAAATCAATAAAAACCAAATGTAGGTTTTTCTTTCTCTCCATTAAATTTCTCCATTAAACTTCTTTAATAAATATGAATGGCCTTCTCTATAGTAGATCTACCTGGCAATAAAACCAAATTGATTCTCTGATATCTTAGTATTATGGCGTAACCTTTGTTCGATCACCCTCTCCAAAGTTTTAAAGTATGACTCATTAATTTAATTCCTTTAATGGTTGACACAATTTTGTACATTCACATTTTACTTTTATAAATAGGTATAATATACTCTTTAATCCATTCATATTGGCATCCTTTTAGTCTTCAAAATTATATTAAACAATCTGGTGAGCCAAGAAACTCCATCTCCTAAGTACTGCCAAACATCTATTGGATGTTTATCTGGTCCTACTGCTTTTTTATGCTTCATCTTCTTTAAAGTTTTCCAGACTTCAGACTTTACCTAAATACGTCGGATGTAAGAGTAATTTATTTACTTTCTTTTAGGACCTTGTTTGGCAAAGCCCTAAAAATGGGCCAATTAATAAAATAATAATATTTTAATTTTATTATAAATTTTAAATAACTTTATTTCACATCCAACACAAATTCCAACCTTAAAAATCAACTTATTTCAACATCCAACACAAATTTCAACCTTAAAATCAACTTTATTTCACATCCAACATACCTCCCAATATTAAAATAAATTTCTTTCCCATCAACTCTATAAAATAAAATATTTTCTCTTTCCTTACCCAAATCTATACTCCAACCAAACAAGCCCTTAGGGTGCTGAATTCTGTAAGATCAATTGAATTTTCACAACCTTCATTGAAAAGCTGTTGAAAGTAACTCATCCATCTATTTTTGATATCTTTTTCCATGAAAAGTACTCTTTGATCTTCATCTTTAATACATTTGCTTCAATTAAATTTTTAGTTTTTCTATCTCTTGCCTTGGCAATTCTATATAATTGTCTTTCTCCTTCTTTAGTGTCTAGCTTCTTATATAAATCCTCAAGAGCCATATTTTTTGCATTGCCTACTGCTTTCTTAGATTCTCGTCGAGCCACTTTATATTTCTCCCACTTATCCTTATTTTTGTTTTTAAACAAATCTCAATAAAAAAATCTTCTTATCCTTATTTCACATCTAACACAATTCTCAATAAATCAATCAACTTTATTTTTACATCAAACACAATTTTTAATATAACTCACTTTATTTCACATTATACATATTTTTTAAAAAAAGCCAAAAAATCCAACAAAATCATTTTTTATCTTCTAACCAAACAAGGTCTAAGAATATAACAAGAAAAACTAGGCATAGAAAAATGTGTCAATAAAATTGATTGATGACAATTATTATATTATATGATTGAAACACAAAAGTTGTACAAGTAGAAGAACATACGCTATGACAAGAAAACAATTTATCATGGAAAATTGACAATCACAGAAACTTACAGAAAATTTGTCATTTGTTGATTTAGCATTTCCACATGTCATGATAGGTGTCATTTGTAGAGTGTCAAGGTCTGTTGTCAAGCCTTTATTTAATTGCCACCACAAATCTTCCGTTGCAATGTTGGTAAAGTTCTCAGGGAGTGGACTGAACTCAAGTGCCTTCGAGTGATTTGGTCGCTTGGCAATAAAGTCATTTTTCATTTCTTTGAAGATGGGAGCTTTTACGATATTGACTCGTGGCATGTAATTACTAGCATGCATCT
>KZ452026.1:2026472-2078213 GCA_002786265.1 Apostasia shenzhenica
GTTCGAATTCCACTTAGTCACCCTCTCCCAAAGTTTTAAACAGTATGACTCATTAATTTAATTCCTTTTATGGTTGACACATTTGTACATTCACATTTACTTTTAAATAGGTATAATATACTCTTTAATCCATTCATTTGGCATCCTTTTAGTCTTCAAAATATTATATTAAACAATCTGGTGAGCCAAGAAACTCCATCTCCTAAGTACTGCCAAACATCTATTGGATGTTAATCTGGTCCTACTGCTTTTTTATGCTTCATCTTCTTATAAGTTTTCCAGACTTCAGCTTTACTAAATACGTCGGATGTAAGAGTAATTTTTTACTTTCTTTTAGGCCTTGTTTTGGCAAAGCCCTAAAAATGGGCCAATTAATAAAAAATAATATTTTAATTTTATTATAAATTTTAATAACTTTATTTCACATCCAACACAAATTCCAACCTTAAAATCAACTTTATTTCACATCCAACACAAATTTTCAACCTTAAAATCAACTTTATTTTCACATCCATACATACCTCCCAATATTAAAATAAATTTCTTTCCCATCAACTCTATAAAATAAAATATTTTCTCTTTCCTTACCCAAATCTATACTCCAACCAAACAAGCCCTTAGGGTGCTGAATTCTGTAAGATCAATTGAATTTTCACAACCTTCATTGAAAAGCTGTTGAAAGTAACTCATCCATCTATTTTTGGATATCTTTTTTCCATGAAAAGGTACTCTTTGATCTTCATCTTTAATACATTTGCTTCAATTAAATTTTTAGTTTTTCTATCTCTTGCCTTGGCAATTCTATATAATTTGTCTTTCTCCTTCTTTAGTGTCTAGCTTTCTTATATACGAATGTTATATAAATCCTCAAGAGCCATATTTTTTGCATTGCCTACTGCTTTCTTAGATTCTCGTCGAGCCACTTTATATTTCTCCCACTTATCCTTATTTTTGTTTTTAAACAAATCTCAATAAAAAAATCTTCTTATCCTTATTTCACATCTAACACAATTCTCAATAAATCAATCAACTTTATTTTTACATCAAACACAATTTTTAATATAACTCACTTTATTTCACATTATACATATTTTTTAAAAAAAGCCAAAAAATCCAACAAAATCATTTTTTATCTTCTAACCAAACAAGGTCTAAGAATATAACAAGAAAAACTAGGCATAGAAAAATGTGTCAATAAAATTGATTGATGACAATTATTATATTATATGATTGAAACACAAAAGTTGTACAAGTAGAAGAACATACGCTATGACAAGAAAACAATTTATCATGGAAAATTGACAATCACAGAAACTTACAGAAAATTTGTCATTTGTTGATTTAGCATTTCCACATGTCATGATAGGTGTCATTTGTAGAGTGTCAAGGTCTGTTGTCAAGCCTTTATTTAATTGCCACCACAAATCTTCCGTTGCAATGTTGGTAAAGTTCTCAGGGAGTGGACTGAACTCAAGTGCCTTCGAGTGATTTGGTCGCTTGGCAATAAAGTCATTTTTCATTTCTTTGAAGATGGGAGCTTTTACGATATTGACTCGTGGCATGTAATTACTAGCATGCATCTCCCCACAAATAAGGTCAAAATCACATATTTCCTGTAGATTATCAATGTACAAACAGAAGCAAAAACTGATCATGTTATTTAGAAGATCTTGATCAAAGTTTGGAAGTTAGGTGTGGGCATTTGATGAATTACACCACTAGATCATGTCATTCAGTGCAGTAGTTAGATCTGTTGAACAAGGTTTATGAAATAAAAACAAGAAGTTCGTCAAAGAACTGAGAATCAACTTGAACTTTGTATTCTTGAAATTTGATGCAATAAAATACAGGAGTATTATCTGTTTACTAATAAATATAATCAACATAAAAGATGCCTCAAACCAAATGCTAATCAATGAATTCGTGAACGTTCATCAAAATCTCAGTCCAAAATATGATTAGTAACTGGACAGAGAGATCTGTGACGTTATTTAACTTAATTTAGTAGAACTACTGAAACTTAGAGGTAAATCATACCAATTTAACTGTTCAAAGGCCTCATTCAACTTAAAAATGTCATGAATCTCAAGCTCTTAGACCCTCTAGCAATTATGCCACTACAATGCCACATTAGGAAACCTACCTGATTTCTAGCTTGATCTGAAGAAAAGAGTTTACTGAGACAGTCTATTGTGGTTTGCTGCTCGCTTATGCAGTGTTCCAGTGCTTCACGGCATTTCTTTTCTTCCTCAAGCTCCATTACAAGCTTTTCACGTTCAAGCTCTGACTGCAAATTAGAAAAAATAGATAAGCCTTAGAGTTACATAGGGCAAGCCTTTGTTGATCAAAGGATAAAACAACAGTATTCCAAAAACTAGAGAGTACCACAGTCTCAAACGACCGCCACCCCCCATATGAAAAGGACCAATCTAGGGGCTCGAGTCAGGAGAGAACAAGAATGCCCAAGAAGAAATGAGGAGTTGCTCGAAGATTTCTGTTCGAGGACTTACCTGAACAAAGACATTCTTTTGGGCTCCCCTAATGCTCAAAAATCCAAGAGGTCGAGGTTATTCAAGGAACAACTTCTGAACAAGAATCCTATTAGAAGCCTTAGTATGTGACAAAAGACAACTTTCAGAAGACCCACGCATGCCTCCACGTGTAGCAAATCAAGGATGGAGATACAAGTATTGTCCATTTTTTAATTACATAGTCAATGTGTGAGGGAATAGGGACAACTGTGTGCATAGTGAAAAGACCAACAACTACCTTCATAACCTTCTTCTTCCTATAAATAGAGAACTTGTAAATGAATAAAAACAAGATTTAGCCTTTCAAGGGAAAACCTTGTCCAAGTGAAAATCATTTTCTACTGGGTCATAAAACTGTAGTACCAAAAATCCTAATACATTTTACACCACTCGAAGCAGAGAATCTCAAACCACAACTTATGCCAAACGAGAATCCTGATGTCAATTACATATCAAGTTTGAGATTACAGTGAGTTGTTCCTCCAACTTATGATGAATATGAAAAGCACCTACAAGAAAACCGTCGAAGAATGATGGGTGCTCATGAATACAAAAAGCACAAACATCTACATCAGCCATGGCCAGAAAAAGGAAACATCACTGCTACCTTATACCTAGCTACAAGGATAGACCAACAATGATTGCAAATGAAGGTGGTGATGGGATCAAGGATCTCCAATTGGTATTGGCGGCACAAGCAACAAACACAAAGAACAAATGGCTGATATACAACTATTTGTCGGGCTTAACGAACACTACGAGGACTTAGGAGTTCTTTGAACTAAAAACACCATCTCCATCCTACAAGGAAAGAAAATACAAACCTTTCAAGTGGAACAAAGATTAACTCGCCCTCATTCGATGAGTTAATCGATGCAGCCATACACTTGAGTTTCATATGCCAAGTAGAGGATAGTCTACCATACACTAACCACGAGAAGAATTTTACCACATTAGGTGGAAGAAGTGGCATGGATTGCAACAACTACAACAAGTACCAACATAAGAATACACCACCAAGTTCCAAAGTCATGCACTATTATTAGGTATTGCACTCAACAACAACTCAACGTTCACCATTGAGCTGCATGGTAGCATTGTCATGGAGCTGAAGCTCTTCTCTTCTCAAGACTTAAATATTATGATCGAATAAAAGAACAAAAATCGAGTAAAGAATCATGCAAACTCTTTGATGACAACTTCCATGAAAACTAAATTCATGAAGAAAGCAAAAAACTCGAAGAACTGGCACGAATGACCAAAAGGTCAATGAAAAACTAGAAGTAGAAAAAATTAGGACAAATTTAGCTCCTACTATAATATAGCTACCAATGTGCTTGAGAAGTGCTGCAAAAATGGCATAAAAGGAGTGGATATTTTAGCCCTTGAAAATGATCTACTTTAGTACTCTTAAAAGTAAATTAAGTGCAAATTAATCCCCTTTCATGCGAGTAATTAAAGAGTGATTAAATAGAAATTAGTTGGTGCTCAGTGGAGATCAGACTTTTAAGATCTCATAATTGGATCATACCTCTCTATGTGATCCACAATTTCAATCCTAAGAAAGAGAGAAATATTTTACTTTTGTTTTTATTGTATAAACTTTTTCCTAGATTTTGGGTTTTATTATCACTCATTTAGATAATGAGGAAGCCCTCTTAGGTAAATTTGGAGGAGGCGAGTTTGTTTCCCTCATTATGATAAGGAAATCCTTTATTGTTTGATCTATAAGAGGACAGTGATTTCCTCGAGTGAAAAGAAAACCCTTAGTATGCGATTTAAGGGCGGTGCTTGTATTCTCTTGAGTGAAGAGGAATGCCTTAAATGTAAGAGACGGTGCAAGAAATTCACTACCTAGTGCAACAGAGTCATTTGCTGATTAGTGGATTGTAATATGGGTTGCAGTGGATATAGGCTTGGTTGGGATAAATCGATCCATGCTCCATCTTGCATCATTTACTTATTTGCATTTATTACTTATTTTGTTTCATCTCACATTATGTATGAAAAATTAAATATATAGCTTCTACTTATATATTCATTTCATTGCTAATTTGTTTGCTTGAGTAGATTTAATTTATATACAAAAGAAATTAAATCTCTCTATCTATTAAAGTAAATAAAAGTTTTTAATTTAACACATAGGAACCAGTCTATGAAGCACGAATATGATACGGTGATACAGATACAACAATATGATAAACTTAAAAAAAATAGAATACAGATGCATCAGGATACAACTGTCATATATGTGTGTATCATCATATTCTTATATTTAAAGCATATATCTATAATAGGTCAGAATAACTTATATATATTGTTGCTATAACTTTCAAAAATGTCTTTTAAATCTTTTTTAAATTAATTATATTTTTTTCAAACGTTCTTGATATTACTAAATGTAATGTTATGAACAATTCAACTTAAAAAAATAAAATATACTTCAACAACTATTAATTATAAAAAATTTTAAATTTAAAATAATATTATAAAATTTATTTAATTACTTCTTAACCTATCATAGATTTTTCTAAATGAGATGAGAATTTAAATATATATTAGTAAAACAGTTTTAGTCTTGATTTAAATTTAATTAAAATCAATTAGATCAATACAAACGAAATATAATTCATAATAATATAAATCTATAACATAAGCCCAAATATACTGACTTGATCAAGGTAGATATATACTATCCTCTCTTTAAATGTCTGATTAAATAAATAGATACAAAAAGACTAAAGTCCTATCTTTTTTGCAATTAGTTGATTAAGATAAAAAATATAATCGACATTTAACAAAAGAAAAAAATGTCAGCTAAAATACAATATTGCAGCTTGCAGATATCAAATCTTTTTTACTATCGAAACGCTAGTATATGTAAAGCTTTCTATGGTCCGAATTGCATAGCTTAGTATATTTTTCTCTTAATTTTAATGTTCGAGTTATGTATGAGTTGTATTTTATGCATGAGATATTTTTAAGTTTTTATCGTATAGGCCGAATCTATTATTTTAACTTTTTCTCTAATTAAAAGTATCGAGAAATGTCGGGCAAGTATTGACTTTTCACAAAATAAAAAAAAAATGATATGCCACATGGCATATTGGATACATATTGGTGGAGTATTGGAGAGTATTAGTATTTGATACGGATACGACACGAATACGTAAGGCTTCACGAAATATCGGTGTTTCATAGCACCCCCTATACAATCCTACGTCTAGTACCAGGCCTAGGTCTTACTATTAGAGATTTAACCACCCAAGTTGTTAAGATGACGCCTACAGACCTAGAGGCTTTGTTTGGTTTGAACCTCTTTTGAGGCAAAATATTATTTCATTAATATTATAAATTTATGATAAATTTTAATAACTTTATTTGACATCCAACATATATTTTAACATTAAAAATAACTTTATTTCACATCCAATACAAATTTCAAATTAAAATTGACTTTATTTTATATTTTATACACCTCGCAATATTAAATTAAATTTCTTCCCATCAAACCTATAAAATAAAATATTTTTTTACTAGTCCAAAAATAACCCAATAACCAAAATGGCCAGAGGGCCAATCTGCCAATAAATCACCCCTGTTTGATGGTTTAGATTTTCGAAATTGAAAAATGAGGCTGACTAATTGTAAACAAAAAGATTTCGATATGATAGTTTTGGGAAGAGTTTTCAATTTCCTAAAGATAAACATGGGAACATTTTGGATAAAGAAAATTAGTTTGACGTAGACTAAAATTTATGGCCAAAGCTAAGGGGATAACTACCTTATTGTGTGGCTTACCTATTAATAAAGTGAAGAAGCGAAGAACACAGAATTCGACTAAAGAGATGTGAGATAGATTGGCTAAGTTATATAGGGGGGCATCAAAAGTAAAAGAAGCTAAAAAAGAGCTACTTAAAAATCAATTCAATAATTTTAATAATGAATAGTGGAGAGCAAGTAGCCCAAATACATAGAAGATTTAAATAGATATATCATAGTTTAACTGGGCTTGGAGAGAAATTAGAGAATAGGGAAGTTATTACTAAGGTGTTGGAATCCTGCTCTAGTAATCAATTATGGGTGAGAAACATTGAAGCTATTGGAGTGTCACAAAATTTAGGTATATAATTTAATGAATTTTTTGGGCATATGAAGTTACATGAAAATAAATTGGGAGTTGAGAAGGAATCCAACAAGAAGATAACTCTAGTTGCCCAAGTTAAGTTTCTAAGATTAATAATGCTGTTAATAATGTTGAGAATAGCATAGTAGCCCACATGGTTAAGTGAACGATAAATTGTGGGAAGAAGATTGGTGAGAAAGGAATTTAGGAGGGTGAACCAATCATGTAGAAGAAGGCATAATTGGAAATATTCTATTACTTGTTTTAAATGTAACAAAATAGGACACGTTCAAAATGAATGAACAAAGTTACTCAAAGAGCAAGAAGAAAAGAAAAAAAAAAGAAGAAGAAAAGCTTGAAGGCCACATGCGATCACTCCTTTTCATCCTCCTTTGATGATAGCAATGTAAGGCATGATACCCACCTTGCGTTAATGGCTTTCTCAAATGAAGGAGAGAAAGCTTATGAAGAAAATGAGATAAGCACCCTTGCTTATGATGATTTACATGTTTTTGTTGAAGAGTTGATAGATGAATTAAAAATTTCTAAAACTACAACAAAAGGGCTTCAAAAAGAACGCCGCACTTAGACTGATCCTAATTGATCTCAATTATTGTTTAATACTTTTTTAAAATTGTTCAGCATGAAATTACCCATTCTTTCACTTGAATTTAAAATCAGCAATATTTTTAAAAGGTGAAATGTCCCAATTGCTTGCACTCATCTGATTCACGAAATTATTGAACTTTTCATTCAATCCAATGTTCTCAAATCTCGTCAAATTATTGCACGGAATGCACAACTCTCTTTTGACATTCTTTTCTAGTTTTAGAAATGGATACTTGGTTAAAATTGAAATTTTTTTATGTAACTAAATGGTGTTATGTTTATATCTATTGCCCTCTAATTTGTTATATATCTTTACAATGCTTACAACTTTGCCTAGCTGCAATAAGTGGGGAAGATGATGATTTAAGGGGGAGAGGTACTTGATTAACGAGAGGCAAAGATTTATTTAGTTTTCCTATATATTTTGACATGCTATTAACGAGAAAAGATTGATATTTAAGTTATATTGATACCCTTTGTTTTGATATTAATTATAAGGGGAAAAGTGCAAAACTAAATAATGTTTTCTCTACTGTTTAGCTATTGTTGAAAGCCCTATTTTAAACTAAAAGGGGGAGAGAGAATTATTTAAGTAATTGAATATTCACTTTTTCATCGAATGCATACTTGGTTGAATTGTATAATTATATTTTTTCAAGATTGTTGCATTTGAGATTAATCTTGTGATTATCTTTCACGTTGATAATTAATTATTTATTTTAGAGTAAACTGATGCTTCAAACTAGTCTATGAATAATTTGCCTCCACGAGGAAAGATGTGGGGGACTAATTTGAAATTAACCTATTAAAAAAGATTTCAAAATTCATGGACTAATTTGAAACACTCTGTCAACCTCAGAAACGCAGAAGTAATTTACTCCTTATTTTAAATAGGAGTTTTAACTGTAATCTTTTAAACCCTTTGACAAAATATTTGGAATGTTAATTAAACATTCTTATATATTGATGCTTGTCTAACGGTGAGTATTTTATGTTAGAATTGCACATCTTTATAGGGAAAAGTATGATTAAGGGGAAGGTTTATATGTTTTTAACTTGTATATTTATTAGTTGGTGATTAGTAGAGATCAAGCTTTCAAGTGCTCATAATTGGCAATCCTACCTCTCGAAGTGCTCCAAGGTTTCAAGGGTCTCAAGTGTTTGATTTAAAAGAGAAGAGAGTGATTATCTCAAGTTAAGAGAAGAGCCCTCACATATAGAGGTCGGTGTAGGCTTGGCATAAGTGGAACCACATTACATCTTGATTTCATTTACTGACTTGCACTTACAATTTTTTTTATTTCATCTCACATTTTGTATGAGAAATTATCACATTGCTTCCACTTTATTGAGTAGATTTCATTGATAAGGGAAATTAAATCTCTTTATATATTAAAGTAAATCAAAGTTTTTAATTTAGCATTTAGCATCTATTCAACCTCTTTAGATGCCCTCTATATGATCCTATATGAGAAACAAAAAAAGTCCTATTGCACAGGCAAAAGGCCAGAAGCCATCTTTGGCTAAATGTTCAACAAGTAGAAGACAATTGCCAAATTGTTTTAGTTGTTGCAAGATAATAGTCTTGATTTTTATGAAAAACACTACTGATTAGGAGGTCAAACTAGAGTTCTTCAAAAATTGAAAAGTATCCAAGTACCGAACGGCCACTATTCTATTTACAAGGAGGTTTAATCCGAACAAAGAGAAAAAGATCCAACAATAACTCGAGGGAAAAGGATCCAATGATGATGGGCTCTATTGGAAGAGAGTAAGAAGAAAGCCCAAGGACAATTCTCGAATGAAGAGGAGCCCTAAACAAAGTAATTGATTGAGGAATTACCCGAATTATTATTCACTAGTGCTTACGCAAATGCTCGAAAACCCCATAGGCTATCTGAGAAACTGCCTCCAAATGAGCACCCTACAAGAAAATCTAATATGTAGTAAAAAATGATAAATTTTTAGGAGAATGTTAACCTACTTCAACCCGATTAGCTAACAGAGCAATGTATGCTACCACATCCCACAAATCAAGGATGAAGATATGAGGATTGTCTTTCCTTTATTATAAAAACTAGTGTGAGGGGAATACTAACAAAACGGACTACATGGGGATAAGATTAGTTGATGTCCTTGTAACCTTTTTCTCCGTTTAAATAACACATAACTTGTAAATGAATACAAGCAAGATTTGTGCTTAAAAGAGAAAACTCTATCTAGGTGAAAATACCCTCCCACTGTTTCACAACTTTCACACAAGCTTCACCATGTTTGATAAAATAATCCTTCATTCAAACTTTCATCAGAGAAGAAGTCAGGTGTTGACTACGAATCACTTGGTGCAATGATACAAGATGCTCCTTTTTTATTAGAATTTAATGGATTTGAGTTCCAAAAATGGTCTCTTTATCCAAAGTAAAGGGAAAGCAACATACAATTGACAACCCTCCTCATACACTCGAAAAGAAGGGAGTGGGGACACCCTTTGAGATAAATCTCTAAGTTATAGCCAACTGAAGGCGCTACTTCAAGATGTCACAAGTCCATTACTAATACAAGGGAGAGGGAGAATAGGTGATTGCCTACCTTGTGCATATCATTTCTTTGTTTTAAAATCACTTGCTCCAATATTTCAGAATGATGTCCCTGTAACAGAAAATCTTTTGCATAAACATTACAAGTTTGAGGCTCTTAAAGAGAAAGGTTAGCCTCATGATCAGTCACCTGCAGTTTTCCACGAAGCTCTTCGATTTCTATTTTTTGTTTCTTCAACAATGCAGCGTCAGTCAAAATCTGTAACATTAGAAAACACAAATAAAGTAGAACTATTCTTAGACATACACATGACAAAATAGAGCAGTGGCCTGATTAAGTGACAACTAATAAAACGAGAAAAATATTTGGAAAATATATCAAAAGGCACATTCAAGAGTAAATGCAAGTGTGGAGCATACAAGAAAGAAATGAGGGAAAAGTAATAGAAACTGCAATTTGATCATGTGGTTAGGCTTGATTTTAGTTAAGCGTAATACAGTCCTTGTCTAAAAAAGAAAATGAAAAGTCAAATCTAGCTGAACCCACACAACCTCAAAGAGAAATTTTTGTCCAACAAGGTAATGAGTTGAAGTCAACAGATTAAGTTTAACCATGTCAGTAAACAACATAGTAGGGTCCATATTCTTGTAGCTACCTCTAAAGTTAGTTTCATCTATATATATATATATATATATATATATATATATATATATATATATATATATATATAATAAATATGCATATATATATATATATATATCGCATATATATATATATACATATGCATATACATATATATATATACATTATGCATATACATTATATATATATACATATGCATATACATATATACATATGCATATACATATATATATACATATTACCCTTTTCCACGTGAGTGTTTTAGATGCAATGCTCATGAAAAATGCACAACTAACCTCATTTACTTGAGCACAATTTGTTATACGTTTAGCTCTGCTGGCGAATTGGAGAGTACCTCTAGTTTCCTCTATATGCACCTATTCATAGCTCTAACTTATGTTAGGGAACATATGATTAATAAGCTGCATGGCTTTGATTTTTGAAACAAATGGGATTCATTCAAAACTCACCTCATCAGGTGCCACAGTGCAGATTATTGATGTTTTGGCATTGCCACCGAGAGCAGGTTGAAGTATCCGAGTCAGTTTACTATCACGAAAGGGAATGTGTGCCCTAAAAGTGTCAACAATTAACTTACTTTTTAGACAGGAAAAAAAATCAACTTAGCACAAGGTGGAGTATGGAGACTATAATGAGAAACACGTGTAGATAAACAGAAAGAGGATCCAAATGCGTGTTTGAACTTATGTGACAAAGAAATTACCACAACTTAGCATGACATGTGCGAGAATACAAGAAAAAGGAAGAGAAATTAAATGCATTTCAACCAAAGTTTTCTGACATTGCAGCACCTGCTTACCAAGATTTCACAAACTACAATGATGCCATACAAACTACTAGGAGTAGATTAAAAGAAATTACTACCACCATGATAGCTAAGGTACCTTTGTTTTCCATTTTCACTCAATTTGTTGATCACATTCCCAAGGATCATTAAGCTCTTGTTAATGTGCTTTCCTTCCTTCAAGCGAACTCCTCCAGCTCCTGTTTTCGCAATTCTTTCTGACCCAGCTAAATCAACCAAATTCTAAACATGGCATAAATTATGAAAGAGAAATATATGATAAAGTAAAATAGTATAGTTGGTGGAATGATAAAAATAACCAACCAGAACAGATACACGTATAGCATCTACATTGCAAAGATCACAGTTTGGTGTGGGATTCTTGGCACTGCTTTCGATAACCTAATTTGTACATAGGATGATGTCGCACAAATTAAGAAAGGTGTCCAGAAATTGCTTTTGAAGAAAAAACGAAGAACACCACCATCAAGAAAAGGCAGAAATTATACCATCCTAAATATTGTGTGTGATCTACTGCTTCTGTTATTCATATTTGTCTCACCAACATGACGATTTTCTAGAAAAACAATTACACTTTCCCCTCAATATATTTATTATTAAACATGAAACCAGCACGTTAAAAACAATTTTACCTTCACCATGTTTGATGAGTTCAAGAACTTGGTCAGCGCTATTCACAATCTCCTCCTGAAGCCCCGCGACATAAACCCCACGCTACAAACAAAGTGGGATGCTCCATTTAAATTGAAACGCTTCATCATTGATTAGCTTGGGGAAATCAAGGAGAAGCTCACCTCCAAATTCTCATGTATTGAAAGCTTCTGGTTCCCTAGTGATAGTAAATCATTGATTTCTTCATTGTAGATTTCCATGTAAGAAACTCTAATCAGAAATTCTCGTTCTATAATCTGCTTGCATTATACCAAACCTTAAAAGGGTTATTCCAAAATAAAAATGGTTAAAAATATGATATTTACTAAGCAAGCAACACACAGCGAGAGTTGTATCAAATATATCTGTCACCGCCAATGGGATGATTCCTGGGTCAGCCTGAGAGCCATGCATTGTAAATGTTTTGCCACTGCTAGTTTGGCCATACGCAAAGGCAGTACCTAAAAGAAGTAGCAATGTGGAAATCAAGATATAGGTCTAGTTCGTAAGCATAAAAATAAATAAAGAAAAATTAAATAAATGTAAGTGCATCTCACCGTTAAATCCATGAATGGCAGCTTGGATTATAGATTTAATAAGGAGATTGTAGACAATAGTGTTGGCAGAGCTTTGGTCGAATACATGATCTAAAATAGATAGAGAATGCATGTAAGTTATTTCAAGATTAAAGAAAATATTGAAGACGAGAAAGAGGGAGAGAGAATGGGAGGTACCAAAGGCAAAAGAGACGCCAGAGATGGGAGTGCCAAGGGATTTATGAAGTGAGATTCGATTATCCTCTATCTTCCAATAGCGATCACCAAAAGTTAAGTTGGTAGTTGATGGTCGAAAGCGTACAGCAACACATATTTTCTCCATGCCACACCAAGATCAAGAAAGATGGCCAAGAAAACTATCGTTTGAATTGTACTTGATCAAGTCGTCGCCAGTGAGCCTAAGAAAAGTTAACTTTGCTTAATAGCCCAAACCACTAGAGCAATTGGGTCAATATGAGCTTATTGAAACATAACTATTAGTGGCAATTTAGCTATTTTCCAATCTATTTTGGCAATTATGTTTAAACACAAGCTCCATAGTTGCTCTAACTTCATTACATCTGATAACAAGATTTACTTTTTTATTACTCAAATCAACCACAGAAATAAGATAGATTCAACCTAAAATTGACTCAATGGATGCATAACAATATACATTTATGTTTATATTAAATAAATAAATGTGTAGACGAAAGAAATTTAAAAATATAGTAGACAAATAACATAAATAAATTTTATCATAATATTGCATATAGTACAGTTGACAATAGCATATGCATTTAGAATCAACAAGTAAATGAAGAAGCTTTAAGCCCAAACAACCTAAAAAATCTATTCAAAATCAAATAAATTTTGATCAACTCAAATCAATTTAATTCAGAATTACATTCATTTGACTTCTAGTTAGGATCGACTCAGAAAAGAAAATTGTTAAAACACCTGAATAGCATGTTTATTCCATTCACAATTTAATATCAATATAAATGCAAGTGTGCATGTGCTTTATTGCATTTGCTTTAAGGTTGCATTAAGAATTCCCCAAAATGAACGGAATGAAAAAGAGAGTTCAACTAGCAGTTGCATTAAAAATTTAAAATTGAGCACAGATTGCAGTTTGTAGCCAAAGAAAGATAATGGAGAGTTGGCCGAAATCGCGATGGCGGCCCATAGGACTTGGCATCACGCGGTTAGCCCCTTTGACATCTCTTCATCTGCAAAAAATTCTCGACGTGAAAACACAGAGACAAAGGGCTGATCTTTGAATAGGGAAAAAAAAGGATCTGCATGGTCCCAAATGAATTGGCTTGTTCAAAAAAAGCCTTGCCTAGAAGCAGCCATCCTTGAAAGAGTGCGCATTGGATTTCGCTTGACTGTCTACGGCTCCGTCGAAAATCGATTTTACGGTATAGACGCTTTTACTTTTTTTTTTAAAAAAATTTAAATCGATTTTACGGTATAGACGCTTTTACTTTTTTTTTAAAAAAAATTTGAAAAAAAAAGAATAGGAATAAAAGAAATAGAATGCAATAAAATAAATAGAATAAAAGAATGAAAAAAAGGGGGGGAATAAAATAATAAAAAAATATTTATTTTTTCAAACTTCATACAATCTGACAAGTCGCACTATACGTCAATCCAAACTGCATCTTCCTCTCCAGGACTCCGAAAAGGCACTTTTGGAACACCAATGGGCATTAAAATAAAGAAAAAAAAATGAAGTACTATACTTTAATATGGAAACGTAAGAATGGTGCTCGAGAAAAGAAAATATATTATTCTTATTTTGAGCACGGGTTTTTGTTTGTCGAACTTTCACTCACATTTTTTTCCACCAAGAACGTTTTATGAAACTCTTTGACCCCCGAATTTGGAGTATCCTACTTTCACGTAGAAAAAAAAAATCTCTAGTTCACTCAAAAAGAATTAGCATTGTCAATCTCAAAAATCTGAAAAAAGAATTGGAAAATTCCTGCCGGTCAGAATGAGAAGTTAGCTAAATAAGTTCAGAAAATTCTTTTTTTTTTTATTTAATAATTTAATTTTAATAATTTAATTAATAATAATTTAAATTTAATATAGTTAATATATTTTAATATAGGGAGGGGCAAAACTTCTGTAAAAAAAAAAAAAAGAAAACCGTAAAATCGATTTTCGACGGAATGAAAAAAAGATATCTGGTAGAATTGTAACCATAGAATACGACCCTAATCGAAATTCATTAGTAAAGCTGAAGTCAATAGAGGTTCTATTGTGAAAAAGGTAAAAGCCCGAGCTCAAGGACGTAGTTATCTGATAAAAAAACACACTTGTCATATAAAAATTGTTTTCAAATTAAAAGAAAAATAGAAATTCTCTTTATACTACAGATGAATCCATAATTTATTTTATTCATTTTCGAATAGAAATTCGAAATATGAATAAAATATTTTATATTTTAAATATTAATTAATCCCTTTTACTAACTGGAATAAAAGAATTGAGAAGGGGGACACTAAAGAAAATCAATAAGAATTTTATTTTAAATAAAACGAATAAGGTTTGCTTTTTTTCAAAAGATATACTTCAAATTAACAAAAATGTAAGAAGATACGAGACTTTAAGAAGAAGGGGTGATCCATATCATCTTGACTTGGTTCTGCTTCCCCTCTTTTTTGAATGGGTTCTTTGCAAGAAAGAATTACTTCTACCAAAGAAGGATCTATAACATCGATCCAAGCAGTTTAGTTGATCTTTTGCACCCGCTTCAAGATATGACGACTAATCAAAGAATCTTAATCTTGGGGTAACCGGCGTATTTTTATTGAAATTTCCTTCTTGTACTTAGGAATGAGATTTTTTTTGTTTTACTACAAATTTCGAAGCAGTTTTGTTTCACTCATTTAACTATCTGGTTTAACTCAGGCCTCAACGGGAAAATGGAGCACCTAACAACGCATCTTCACAGACCAAGAACTACGACCAATTGCAGTACAATAGAGTTGTAATTCACTAGTGATTCCAGATGCTCGCCAAATCTGAAAAAAACCGGAGGTTATCAAGCTATTTTTTGTACTACTAAAATTAGTATAATCCAACAAGTCAATTTGGAAAGAACTTATTGTCAACCTCTTTCAGATATGAATCTATCTGATTCAGAAGGGAATAACTTGCATTAGTATCTCCGTTTCAATTCAAACATGGGTTTGATTCACATTCTATGTTCTGAGAAATATACCATCCGGAAAGAGCGAAGATGCAAACAACCCCAAATTCAATTATTTCAACTACATTGAATGATCTTTCGAATTGGTCAAGACTCTCCAGTTTATGGCCGCTTCTCTATGGTACCAGTTGTTGTTTTATTGAATTTGCTTCATTAATAGGTTCGCTCGAATAGATTCTTCCTTTTGATTTCAAAATGAAAATGAATATTTTTGTCTTGCTTTGAAGGGATTTAACCGGCTGCACTTTATTTATATTTATTAGCAGAAATAGAAAAAAAGGGTGCACAATCTTGCGAATTACTTCGGGCGGATAGTGGGAATCGAACCCGCATCTTCGAGCAGGGAAGAAAGTCGGCCTTAGTGATCCGACGGTACCGAGTGGAGTTTGCACCACATCCTCAAGCGAAAAGCAATAAAAGGCTCCCACCCAAATTTGCATGTCACATGATCCCTGCATCTTTTTTAATAATATCGACTATATGTTGGAAGTTGAAAAATTAAGATAAAAATAGTTAACAACGACATGGGGAACCAACGGATAATTCATTAGTAGTAGTAGTTCTGAGTAAAGGTCTAATTTGACAATCAAGATAAACTCTTCATTCAATCCAGACTCTCATTTATTATTTTAATACACTCTGCGGTCAAATGAATGCACTACAAATCAAAAAAGATTTTATTTAGGATGGATAATAACTCTCATGAGGTGGTCTTTAGATCTCGAAAATTACTAATTAGATAATGATGGAAAATAAGAGTGAACTTAAATTGATGCTTTAAAAGTTAACTTGTTTTTGTTTAGGGGACGTTAGAGTGAGATGCATGAATTTCCGACAACACATTGCTCATAACTAACAAGCAGTGCCTAATCGTAGAGCATCGGACCACCACATCACGATAGACAACAAAAAAATAATAGTTACCTCTACTTGCATTCAGCAAAGAATCAAACCCACGATAGATGCTCCTGCATCCATCATTAGCTTCAACTTCAACTTTTGCTAGGTGAAATCATGACCTCTACTAATGCAAACTAAAAATAAAGATGTACAATGGGACAGATGGTGAAATGGGAGACTCGAAAAAGCAAAAAATAAGCTCAATCAATCCATTTGAGGAGAAATCAAATAGCCTTATATCCCGAGTTGTTTGTTGGTTCTATCTTGAGACTTTTTCCCTATATTGCTCTTCTGGACTTCTTCCTCAAGATTCATCCACAAGCCTTTCTCCTTGGTTTGTTCCTTGGAATTTCTTTTCTAGGTAAAATTTCTTCAAAACGTTTCTTTCTTGAAGGTTTTATATTCCACAAGAACGTTTTTCGGTGGACGATGCCCAAAGGGGGCTAGGATACATAGCAAATTGAACCTGATTACCAAATCATCTGTCCCCTTTTTGAGTTGGTGAAACTCCTATGGAGCCAATTAAATTTGGTAAGTTGGAAACCATCTTCTCCTTGAGGAACCATTTGATCAGTAAAGGCCACCGGCCCTTCTGACAATGAAGAAGCATTATTTGACCCAACACCCAATTGTAGCCTTTTTGTACTCAATAATTGCATCCTCCACAAGCGCTTTCTCTTGCTTCAACTCCAAAGTGTTTAAGGGTAGTTATGTTTCTATTTCATTATTGAGCATTACTGGCTCAAATTGCTTCAAGTGCTTGACAAGAAAGATAGAGTATATCTAGATATAAGTTGGGAGAGTTCCTTGGCTCAAGCTAGTCGGTGCTCTTACTAATCCCTAAGATCATGTGGGATGAATTGTACTTAATTGATTGGCTTTATATTTCATCTTTAGCCTTTGAGTTTCTCTTTGCCAAAGTAGAGCATATAGGGTCACATGCCTAATTTGTCTTCCCTAGATGGTCATGGCATTATTTATAGCGCTAGTAAGACCTTCAGGTTCTATTAACATGTGCATGCACACTGTGAATTCCATCAAGGAAGAAAGACACCATGCGTCCTCAATAACAATACTATGAACTTCAAGTCAAAGGCACCGAAATGCATCTCGAAGTGAGATATGCAGGATGACTCTTGTATTGTCCAATTGATGGTGAACTGCACACATCTCATCCCAAGTTTTCGACATCTACTATTAGCTAATTTGTTACACCAGCTCCAGATTCGCACCAATCTTTGTGCAGGTGGCACTATGCTTTGGGTGGGATGTTCCACATCTTTCATTGAAGTTTGTCTATGTTTCTTCTCCATTTTCTATGTTTGAGTGGGATGCTTATGAGTTGGGCAAGCACCACCTAAGTGTTATTTCCTTCTACTAATTCCTTTTTTAATTGGGAATTAGAAAGGAGTATTTAGTAATTTTTTTAAGGATCGTCCTCTCGGTACAAAAGAGCCTAGAGTTCTAGTGCATGTACCATGTCAAACACTTGAACTCCGGAGAACATCTAGCCTAATGCCCTAGCGTTAAGCCACATAAAAACAATGTCAAGAAATCACTCCACAATGCCGAGCTTAGGAGAACCTAAGGCTTAACCCCCATTGTTGAGCTTCACCAATAAGATGCCAAAGAATCGCCTCACAATAACAAAACAAAAAGAGAAGCCGAGCATGATGCCCAATGCCAAGCATCACTAAAGTATGTTGATAAATTGACCCACAATAGCAATGTCATTGGAGAAGTACAATTGATGATCCAACATCAGGGTCTTATCAAAAGATGGTCAAGGTGTCACCCTGACATGGAGACATCTTTAGAGAATTAATGCTTGATATCTCATGTTCGAGTCTCACTAGAAATTAATTATGGTATCACTACTTGATGTGACAAAAGAGTTGAAGTTTGACACACCAACATCAAGTCTCATATAAAAATGTTAAGAAGTCCTTCAACATTGACATCAAGAGAACTGAAATCTCAAGTGTTAAACATTAGTACAATAGGTGTTAACAAAAACAAGGTAATTGGTAAGAGAGAAGTGACAACTTTAGAGCTAAACATCAGCATTGGAGGTGTCAATAAAAACAAAGACCATGTCAAATAATGACAAAGAGAAATAATCTTTAGCCAAAGATACGCCCAAAAAAAGCCTCAAGATTGATCATAACTCAGCTCGAGAGAAAATAGAAGGCCTCGACCACATTTCAAGAGAAAAGAGGCATCAACCATGAAAGCATCTAGGGTTGAAAGAAGCAAAAGCCTCAACACTGTTAGATAACTGGGCAATAGAGATAAGCAAGACAAAGCTAGAGGATCAACTAGCATCTCAAGCCAAAAAGACCCAACATTTTCATCTCGATCTAGCTTGACATCCCACAAAACAATAAGTAGAAGACAAATGCTAAGAAAATTTTAACACTAGTTGTAAAGGCAAAAAGAGAACCAAAAGGACGAGACATGCTACAGCTCACCTACCATTATACCTAGGGACTATGACGTGAGCATTAAAGTGTTGGATTATCTAGATAAGATTGATCAAGCCCACTGTAGGTTGACTAGGCGCAATTGAGATGTTTTGGGTGAGATTCCACATCTGTTCACAAAAACAACCACAACCTCTGCTACGGGGTGTTTTTAGCATTTCTCCCCAATCCAAAAGCTTTATCAAAGATGCATTTGCTAAGCAATTAAGCTTTGCTTCATTACTATATTCAATCCCCAAATTCCATCATTTTGGCCTCAAAAACATTCTTTTTGTCATTTTCTACAATTTTTAGTAAGATTTTTATTGCAAAATTTAGTGGGTTAAATAAAGCCAAATAGAACCAAATTTAGAGATATTAATTTGGTTAGGTTTGAGTCACTAATGGATCTTCTTTCTTGTATTTTCTTTTTTAGGTTGGTTTTAGAGTTTGTCATTATTTGAGGCTTATATTAAATCATAGTCAATAATTCATGGAGTTTTCATTCATAAGACTTGTGGAAGACTATAATAAAAGTTTTTGAATAAATGAAACCCTAACTTTTGTTAGAAATATTCTTTTTTTCATGATTTTGAGGTTTGTTTTGTGCCTCTTCTTTTTCGAATCCAGTAACGTGGTGGTTGTGTCAGTATAAGGAAAGAACAAAAGGCTAGCTTGGTAATAAGCTATACTAGCTTTTGTATTTCCCCCCTTCTTGATGTTTCTCGTGAGATCTTTAAAAAATGCATGTTCTTCGGTAGTTCTGAGGGGATATGTTTTCACAAATTGCTTTATAATTAATAAGGTTCTTTCCTCCACTCTTAGTAACAATAGATTCCCTTCACTACCTAGGAAAAACATAACATTCTCTATTAACTCTAGAGCCTTTGAATGGGTCTGCTTTGTTCGTGGTGTGCTTTGGGTGTAAACACACAAATGCACACAAGAAATTAAATGGAATGAAGAACAAAGGCAAAAAATAGTAAATCCTCAAATCACATGCAAAACAAAATAGATGTAAAGACTAAAAAGTTTCACCCAAAAAACTCATTACATCCTTGACAACAACAAATTTCACTATTTAGATAGAAGAATAAATGTAGTGCATACAGTTGAAGTATCCCTAGAATTACGCACTAGAGCTAAACAAGATTTTATATATTACACCACAAGTGATAACACCAATGTTAAAGTTTCCAAAAAAAAAGTTTTGAAGACACCAATGTTAGGAGCCAAGTCCGACAACAGATGTCAAGGGTCGATTACATGGCAAAGCATGTAACCTTTGACCAAATTGGGTCATGTCGTACTGCTTGTGCTGATATGATAACAAGTACAAGGAAATTACTGATAAGGATGTCAAAACCTAATGAGGTGTGCCAAATATTGAACCTCCATCTTTCTAACAATCGACTACTATGTTGAGGTCGTGACTTCACCTCGTATTGAAACTTGTTTAGTGTTGTATGTCTGGCTTAATGGACACCGAGGCTTGACTACAAAATCAAGGACAAGGCAACCTTGAAAAGATACTCATCTTAACAGATATTGGTGCTAGATGGAATTGTGATAAATGATAAGGATTCAAGGAATCCTCAACATTGAAGTTAGTCTTCGCATCAATACTACAAATCATTCTATTTGTATTTAGTATTCACCATTCGGTTCTATCATTTGAGTTGTTTATGTCGATCACACTCTACTAATATCTAGTGATCATTAAGACATCTATTAGGTTAAAATTCACCCGGAAAATTGCTTTATCACTAATAACTTTAGGCATCTTAAATATTTTCTTGGCATTGAGATTTAACATGGTAGAGTGGATGTTCCTCTTTCCCAAAGAAAGTATGTTGCAAATTTACTTGAAGAGGACGGTCCTTTAGGGTGACCAATTGGCACTCCTATGGACACTTGTGGTGTAGATGGTGATCGTGATTCATGAAGCATTTAAGGGTTCTTACTTATTTGATTAGTGGAAAACTTTCTTTGCCTAATCGTTACAAGACCTGACATCTTTTTTATTATTAGTGTTATTAGTCAACAAATTTAGAATAATAGAAGCTCAAACAAAAACATTGGGAATTGTGATCAGAAATCTAAGGAATATGAAGAGAGCTCTTGGAAAAGGAATTTGATACACCAAGGCTAACCATTTTCAATTTGAAGAGTATATAGATGATAATTAGGTTAGTTTTGTGATTGATAAAAATCTACTTTAGGATATCACTTCAGAAAAGAGCAAATAACAAAGATCTTTTAAAGGAATAAACAACAAATAGACACTAAATTTATATGATTTTGTTGAAAATAAGGGCAACATCAACATGAGAGAAGTAAGGAAAATCCATTATTATAAAAGCCACAAAATGGAGCATAACAAACTCTTAATCTTGATTCTCTATATACTTAATCTCACAGTAAAAGAAATCGAAAAAAAGATCATTTCTTGCAAACAAACAAATACTTAATGGAGTACTTCATTCTTCAAATGAACCTCTATTTATAGCTAATGATTTCAAGAGAAGTCCAATTTGGCAACTTAAATTCATCACTAGCTTAACCAAAAAGTTTTGAAGACTACGATAGCTAAGTATAGTTTAAGATAGCCATCTTAATTTGCGTGTAACAACACAATAGTCAATATCATGCTAAGCATATAATAAACTCAAGTCAAGCTTTCACATAAGCCTTCATTTTTTACTTCTTGGGTATCAAGAAAACTCATGTGAATCAAGATTTTGGTTGATAACCTTCTATATCCCAAAGAGGAGATTTAGTGGATTTTGTAGTGTGTCAACAAAAGGTCTATCAAATATGATATAGAGACAACAAAGATGAAGGACATCCTTTCTAGGATTAACATTAGTTTATAATGGTCTTTAAAGATGTTGATCTCGAGATCTAACTTTTAATATTGGATGTCGATATATCCCCAAAGATGAAAATTAACTCGAAGAACATAATTCTTCTAATTGAAGTGATCAAAAGTTGTAGCCTTGCAATCGAAAATCATTCGATTGCGTCATCTCACCTTTCGAGGTCAAAGGTCAAATGCGGTGGTTAGTATTAAACAGTTTTTTATCATTTTCAAAACGGTAAAAAGCTGTTGCTAATTAAAAGTGAAATAACTAATTTATCCTTTGAAGTTAAGTTATAAATAGAATACAATGGAATATTTTAGGGGACCACCTCGAGACTCACATTTTCTATTAACCAAGCAAGTGATCTCAGCCGAACTCAAGCTCCAGAATCAACTCGCCTCTAATGAAAAAGAAGAAATCGACTTGAAGATCCAACATCGTCTTCATTAACTATAGGTCATACGAGATATACTCTATTCATCTTCCCACTGTATTCTTCTTTTTTTGTTCTAGGAAAACTACATATAATGGATTTAAAACCGCCAAGACGAGCATCATGATTTTTTCATCTTTCTTGGGTTTTCCAAGTACAAATATTATTTGTTCTGTACATTATTCCATTTTGTTACCACTTTAAATTTGCTGTCGAACTTTTATGTCAACAAAAGACAAACATTTATCGATTCTTTGACAATGGAATACAGTGCTCTTTATCTAAATTTACACAATAGCTGTATATTCTCAACTCCAAGATTTCAAATAAAGAATTAATAAGAACCTCATGCAGCTTTATAGATTACGAATAAAGAAATTAACACATACATAAACACACATGCACACACGCGTGCATGCATACATGCACGTACACACATGATTGTTCATCCATGTTTATAAGTAACAAATGAGTAAGATAATGCCAAGGGGCCATTTGTGATGTTATGTTATGATATTTGGAGAAATTGATTAACTAGTTTGGTAACATTTAAATAATATTGTAGAAAATAGAAAATTATCATTCTAAAATGACATCTAGATATTACTCAAAACTCAATAACATCTACATGTCACCCAAATTGTAATGGAGGAATGTAAGGTTGGATTAATTTTCTACTATCATTTTTTAATAGAATAACATTGAACTAAACCAATAATATTTTAGAAATAACATAGAGATGTAAATAACATCAGCATTTAGATAATATGAATATCTAGACAATATTGAACCAAACATCCCCTAAATACACAGGCTATAAATAACCAAGACCTCAACATGCAGGCTTATTAAATATTAAATCACAATTGTACCTTTCTACCTACACGGGACCTTTGTAGGAGACTTACATGATATGGACTTGGAAATAATGCCAAGTAATTTTATGCATAATCAACCCAAACAGTTGTATTCAAAGAATATCAATGTTATTGTTTCTAACACTAAAATGAGTGACCAAATTATCCCCCTCAAAATTTGATCGATGATGGGCATAACCTATTTGGCCGCTCAAACACATACTTTGCTTCTTCGAAGTCCATATGAATAAGGCATCTACTTCAAAACTACTGGTCTACCCATCTTTCTATTTACTTGTGGGCATTCCAATTTAAACTCCAAGCCCCCAACTATATTTATCCTACCATGTTGTGATCTCTCTTCTCGTGCACTTACAGGAAAATTGTTAGAATAATGACCATGCCAATTAATATGAATTTGAGCAAATATCCTTATCCTAAATTAACATTTTCAAGATCATGTTGGTGAAGATGCCAATTCGAAAAAAAGAGTATTTAACTAAATGCCATAAGAAACTTTAATATTTACTTATAAAACACCCAAAAGCTCAAATTTAACTCCATGACACCCAAAAATTTTAAATAAAGCATAGAACACAACCTCCATTCTCCCACATCATCTATCATTTTTTCACTTTCTCCTCCCTTATTTTGTCATTGAGTTGAAACCACAAGGACTGTCCTAGAAATAAATCGATGAACCCACACCTACCACAAACAATTGGCGCTCAAAGATTGTGTGATAGTTCCAATAAGGATCATGAAAGACCATCAGAAAAGGTCACCGACACACAAACCTGTTGCCAACAATGGTTCATTTTCATTGTAAAGGGTCTGATGAGATAAAGCAAGGGCGGCATAGAAATCATACATGCACTCTTAGTTGTATTCAACCCACATAAAAATAGAGTTGGCTAAAAAGTTATACAAGTTACGGGAAAAAATAAATGCTTTTCGCTAATATACTCATTTTTCATGAAAGCCTAGTGATACTATGAATCTAAAATCTCTTTTGTGGAAAATCACATATATAGAGGTGTTTGGATATTTGGTTTCTTTGTCCTACGAAGATACAGAAGCTACCTACTCTCTTTAACTTGCAAGAACTAAGACAATGATTCCTTATTAATCTCCAATTATATAATTATATTCGCGTAGTTCTTCCGAACCAATAACGTAAGGACTAACCCATTTACTAGGTACTAGTGCCACTTTTATTGGGACAACAATGATACAAGAAGACGTTGCATAATTATCCTAAATGCAGTCAATTTTCCCCCCTTTGGTCTCATTACACCAATCTCTAGACAAATCTTGTTTAGAGATTTGATATTGTGGAGCAGTACACATACCTGATGGGTCTATCAAGTCGCAAACTTTCCTAATAGTATTTGAGGCTTGCACAATACTCGTCTTGCGCTGGTTGATTGGGTGAGTTCTCAAGCAAACCGTATTATCCCGAGTATTTTCCATTGATTGGTCAACTACTAATGCTAAGCAAATTAGGGATTTCCATGCATGAGAGTGGAAGACAATCATCATTCTGTTGGATCATCTCCTCCAACACCTTCTCTAAGTCATTCTTTGGGAGCTCGTTTGTTTGACTAGGAACTTCTTATTATCTTTGAGGTTCCTTCCTCCTATTTTTGGGGTTGACCAAGTTGTCTTGAGGTCTTCATGAGATTCTTTAGAACTTTTTGAGATGGTATATGTTTGAAGTCTGGCCTCAATTACTTTTGTCGTTTAACATAGGGTTTTTCTTTGGCCTACTGTGTTGCCTTCTATTTCTAAGAATTCCTTCGAGCTATCGAGGTTGTTTCCCCACACTACCACAGTAGCTCGGGGATTGGGCCTGATCGCCTAATTATGCTCCCTTATTTTGAAAAATCAAATCTCACGATAAGTCCATCAAATGGGGAAATACGATTGCCGCATTCTCCAAAGCGAATCATTTAGCTTTTGTTGGCTTTAGGCCCTTCTTTTCAATAGAGAACAACTTCTTAGACTTGCTTTGGGTACTTTTTTCGGCGCTTCTATCACTCTACATCCAAATTACCACTGGATAGTAGTACTTCCTTGGCCTCTTCATCTAGCATTGAACTTGGTTATGTTGAACTTAGTTATGTCCCTTGTAAATACCTTCAAGGAATTGTTGGCCTCGAATAGCAATCCTCCATATTTTTACTCGTTACCTTCGGGTAAACGGTGAACTACAAATCGAAGGAGCTCAACAGTTGATTATTAGGAATGCCTCAAACAAAGACTTGCCGGTGGAGCTGCCCGCTAGTTGTTGATAGTGAACTAGAAGTATGGCAAGCTTTCATCCCAAGTCTTCAGGTTACTTGAGTGATAACCTTGCAAAAGGTATACCATTGTTCGTTTGATGATCTATAAGTAGCTGTCATTCTAAGAAAGAAATGTCATGCTACGTTACATGGTTGTGTCCATCATTATCCAGAATGCCTTCCAAGAGTTGTTAAAAAATTGCATGCCTTTATTAAAGATAACAGGCCAAAGTGTACCAATATGTGATAAAACACATCCATGAAAATTCCTCGCCATTGTTTGTGGACTTGCACAGGTTGAGGTACATCGTCTTTGAGAATCTTTCCATGATAAAAAGGCACTTTTATTCTCGTCATGTTGCCTATAGGCCTCTAAGGAGGTCTATGGAGATGCTCTCCCATGATCTTGATAGGACAAGAATCAAAGAATGGTCACTATGTATTATTAGTCAGTTTTGAGATGTAGCATACCACACATCCTCAAATGAACCTCCTGACACATATAGCATTGCAAATTCTAGATGGCCTTGTTGGCATTGATGTGTCCGGTTGTATTTGAGGCATGAACCACTCAGATCCACCTGATCCAAGCATTAGTCATAATTTTTCTTAGTGATTCAAAAGTTGGTATGTTATCAATGCAAGAAAGCTCTCAAGTATGATAGGATGATCGATTAAGTACTTCAAATGATGAAGTCCATGTTTTATGAAACCATCAATCCCTATAAGCAATAAGCAAGGAATGATCAAGTGACTGATGACTTCTTTGTTGATGAAAAAATTGAGCTTAGGGGAGGGGTGGGAAAGAGAGAGAGAGAGAGAGAGAGAGAGAAACAATGCTAGTGATTCTCCAAGCTAGTGTTGATTTCAAATGCATTAGGAAACTAATTAAGACAAATGTTGACACCTTTTTATCCTTAACCTACCCAAAATATGATTAAGAAGGTGCAAAAGTGTCCCTTCGTTAACAAGCCCCCCAAAGTTTAAAGTTGATAGATTAACCATCCTTTGCCTCCTTCCAACACTCGTTAAAGTTAGGATCATATTCATACACAGAAACATATGCCTGTCTTTGCTTGAGAACAATCTTTGTCGTGGCAATGAGCGGGAGCAGTGCCTCGATAGCATGTTAGTAATATAGTTGTTGATGTCCTTCTTGATGTACAAGAGGTACTATAGAAGATGTGCCATCCACCACCTATGTCATACTTACTGAAGCTTCCACAAAGTCTACAGGAATTGAAATGATTATTGTTTGGCATGTATTAGTATCTCCTTCCCTAGCAAGTGTGGTCATCATTGCTTCATAACTTCATAAAAGATGTAGAACTCTTTGTTGTGGGTCGGGTAATTCTTCTAAACTCCTTACAATAGCTCGAACAAGTATACCTAAGGATTCCCCTTTTTAGGACCGCTCTGATTTTGTGGCTTGATACATCTGTCCTTACCGTAAATAGTTGATGTAGACACAACAAGGCTAGTACTGGTGTCCCACTAATATGAGGAATGTTGCTTCGTGCTCTTCCTTCTGCTCCAATGATTAAGTGTTGCTTCAACTGAGAGGTTCTTAGTGAATTTTTGAATATACTAGAACCAAAAAAAAGCTTGTACCTCGCTCACATTCTTGGATTGTAGCCATTGTTCGATGGAACAAGTCTTCTCAAGGTCAATCTTAATTTCCTAGATTCCAACCTCAAATGTTGGGTAGAGGAGGGACTTCTTCGCTTAAGCGAAAACCGATACTTCCAAAGAAAGTTAAACACTTTCCAAAGGTGCTTGATGTGTGTTGCACTAATTGAGCAGTAGATGACAATGTCATCTAGGTATACATTAATATAAACTATTGCTTGATGTGTGTTGCACTAATTGAGCACTAGATGACAATGTCATCTAGGTATACATTAATATAAACTATCATAATATTATAAATTCACTTATATATTATGCATGTTTATATTCAATTTCTTTATATAAATTATAATAACATGATTATATAAAAAAAATCTTAAAAAATTTTTTGGTAAATTCTAAATACTCATCTTTATACATATGTTGAGTTGATTACGAATTAAATCAATTTCACTTCAAGCGAACATGCTTCGAGATTCGAGCTAAATGAAAATCGAGTCACTTCAAATCAAGTAATAAGAGTGATGTTAGAGCAAGTTTCGAACAAAATTGAAACCCCTAGGTTGGCGAGATATGAGAGAAGAAAAACAAGCGCTGCGTTGGTGAGATCTGAGAGACTCTAAGCAGTGAGACCGTGCTAGAAAAGAGGAGGAAAGAGAGCTAGAGTTTTCCTGCTCCGGTAATCCTTAACAAAAAAAATAAAATTTCCTTAGTGGAAAGGACTCTTAAGTAGTATAGATAGAAACATGTCTCCGGGGCAGATTGATTGTAACCCATATCCGGATGTGTTGAATGTTGGGTCGGATCACGCCCCAGGTTGGATCACCCGCGATCCAACCCGACCTGATATATGACACGGGTAACTTGGCTCGCATTTGTTTTACGGTAAGAACTATGAAAATAAACATCAAAAAAAAAAAAAAAAAACTATGAATATAACAACTACCTGCTCTTATTGAATGAATTTTTGCTTTTCTAATTGATCTCTTCTCGTGAGTTCCAGCAGTGCAAAGAATTTCTGTAGGTTAGAATTGAGCGTCAGCTTATTAACGACTAGAACTAAGCGGTGAGCTTCCTTGAGCCAAAATAAACGTGAAAGAGAAGAGATGATAGCAGTAAGCAGAAGTGAGGGAAATGATTTGCAGAAGCCATGACTAATTTAAGAGAGAGAGAGAGAAAAGGTGACTATCGTGCCCGGAACTGACCATTAGCTCACAGGTGGCGGGCGTCACTCACCGATGAAACGTCTCCTCGCGCAGGCACCGCCACTCAAACGACTGAAGATGAAAATGGCGTGACGACGGTCCGACGCGCGAAAATGGAAATGCGTGAGGTCCACGAGGTGCGTGCGGCGGCGTAAATAGCGATTTCTAGAGACGAAAGAGAGGAAAGGTTCAAAGCTTAAGGAATGCTAGGGTATACCGGTTGTGATAGGGGCGAGCCTCACTTCTTTTTTCAGTAGTCTCACTTCTCACCACCCATCAACGGCCAAACGAAATTTCAGCCTTGTTAGATTTTAAAGACTGTCTCTGTTGGGATGCCTGATTTTTTTTATTTTTTATTTTTGATAAAATAAAAAATAATATTTTTTATATTATAATATAAAATAAATTATTTTATTAAAATATATAAAAACATAAAATAAAATTAATATTTAATAATAAAAATTATGCTATAGATAAAATAAATATAAATCATAACAAATGTATTTCAAAGATCAATTAGAGATGCCTTAAAGAAGAATTGTTGGGTTTAGATACTTAATCACATCGGGCATCCGTTTGCCAATAGCATAGAGCTATATGAATGAATGGGCCCCGCTTCATATATAATACAGCAAACAACATTAAATCAACGAGTGGCCAAGCAACCAAATAGATCATTTGGTCAGTCGAATAGATCGTCTATTTGCTCTGACAAGATAGTTTATTTGGCTACTAGACCAAGTAAATATTCATTTTAGAAAAATAGGTATAATTTGAAATCAGATAGGTATTTGTTTATAGTAGTAAGTATCATATATAACTTTTATCAAAAAAAAAATATCACATATAATCACATTTTTTCGAATTGATACTTACCTAATTTCAAATTATATCTAATTTTTTGGAGAAAATACCTATTTGTTAGCTGGTTGATCCGAGTGAATGGACGGTCTGGACCAAATGTCTTATCACCTGATCAAACTATTCGGTAAACCAACTAAACAATTTGCTCAACCGCTTGGCGACTTAACGCTGTTTGCTGTATTATACGCGAAGCGCATCCCATTCATTTGTGTAGCTCTGTATTATTGACAGACAAACACCTGACGTGATTAAGCGTCTGGACCCAATAATTTTTTGTCTTTAAAACCTAAGTTGACAAAGATAAAAAATTTTAAATAGACTCACATCATATCAATGTCTAAATCATTATAGACCTACATAGATATAATACGTTACAATAATAATATATATCTATATAATATTATTTATTATATTATTCCAATGATTTAATTTGGTATTTTACGATTAATAAATTTGATAGTTTACAATTAAAATAATAATTTTAATTTCTTTACATGTTAATAACATATAAAAATCTAACTTTCGCACTTAAAAAATTCTAAGCATTTATACCATGAAATTTAAAAAAATTAATAGCAATTAAATCACTCTAATTTGAAGTAACTAAGCCCCCCTTAAATTTTTTAAATTAATTAAATAAGTCATCTAATTTAAAATAAAATACAAATAAATTATTTACTATTAATTAAAATGCTTAATAAAAATTTTTTTTAATTAATAAATAAATTTAATTTTTACTTTCATCTAAAATATTAATGTAATCTTTAAATTAATCAAAATAAATTCATAAATTAATTAAAATATCTTACATTAAATATCTTTATTATTATCAAAAAAACTTATTTACACACTATCTCAAATTAAAGAACCTGTTTAGTTAATTTAAAAATTAGAGTAGCCTAAATATTCATAAATCTAAATAAGAGGAACCTCATTGCTAATAAGTCTCACATGCTTCCATTCTTTGATATATATATTTTTTTATAATTATATTATTAACATTAAATATATATTTAAATATACATAAATTAAACAATAAAATAGGAAGAGAATAATTTAGAGGATTACCCTGCAAATAACGATTAAAATTCACGCACAAAAAACTCAACATTTTGATCTAACAAGGGTATACAATCTAATAACACAGAGAATAGCAACATTATTTTAGAGGAGGCGGCCCTGCCGCTCAGAATTAAACAAGCACCATAAAAAAAAACAAAGAATTAAACAAACAATTTGATTAATGAAATGAAAAAATCCATCGCATCAGTGACTACTATCAATCAAATATTAATGAACCTGTCAGAACAAAATGAGTACTGAAATAAGCTAAAGATATCAAATACTGTAGAAGAACAATATAAGGATAAATTACATTTAGCAGAGCTAAAAGTACAATGCCTGTTTCAAAAAAAAAAAAAAAAAAAAAGCATAATGCTCTGCAAATGCTATGGTGAACTGTCAAATCTCCAAGATTTTTCAAAGTTTCCCTTCCTGGTTCATCTCCTTAATCAACTCTTCTTTCTGTCCTTCAAGGAGATGGTCCTCCTGTGTCCACGATGAGAGCATGCACCCAAAAAGTATTGTCATCAGTAAGCTGATGGCATTTTCTTTCGAGGACTTGAAACTGTACTTTGAATGCATCAATAGGTGCCATGTGAGGCGACATCCAGATTCCAAGCTTAGGCAAAACATTATTGGTTCCCGCCTTTACTTTCAACTCAAGACCCTTCACGCAGAACAATCAAAAACAAAAAATTCTCTTCACGCAAATGTAAAGTATTATGGAATGTCCATACTAGACAAATTCAAATAGAAACAAAAATTAAAATATAGCAAAAACATACCTTGTTGTAAGCATGTGAAACAAAAATAAAAATGCAACAGAACATGAAAAAAAATAGATCTCTTAACATAATTTTTACATGCATCATTTCACAAGAAGTATGGGCATAATTCTATACTTTGTTTCAGCACTAGACTTTACAACTACATTTTAATTTTTACTTTTCCAAGCTATCAAATTTTTACCAACAAATATGCAGAAACTAAGGCTCTGTTTGGTAATAAGAAAAAAAAGAAGATGTAGTTGGAATTTTTAGCCATTTTTGAAAAATGTGTATGATGTGAAATAAAGTAAGTTGGTTATATTAAAAATTGTGTATGATGTGAAATAAAGTTGATTAATTTATTGAGAATTGTGTTGGATGTGAAATAAAGTGATTGTTTAATGTTGGAATTTGTGTGATATGAAATATAAAATAATTTTTTTAAGTTTTTTTAAAATAAATTTAAGATTTTGGTAATGGGTAATTTTACCCATACTTTTTTGGCCATTGCCAAACAGAGCCTAATAGTGGATCTCCTATCAACCACAGATCATACATAATCAGCATAATCAACATCAGAATATGCTTCAACATTTAGACTATCAAAATTTTTATATAATAGCCCTTTTCCTTAAGACTTTTTAATATATTTCAAAATCTTGATAACTGCTTGTTTGCATTCTAATGTTATTAAGAATTTTGCATATACTAACTAACAACTCTAACAACAAAAGAAATATCAAATTTTCTGATAATTAGAAAAATCAATTTATTAATCAATCTTCTATAGGCAAAAGCATTCTCTAAAATATTTTCATCTTAAGCAGTCTCCATGGGAGTATCAGCTAATTTGCAACAAAGAAGCCTAGTCTTTTTAAATAGATCAGTGACATATTTTCTTCAGAAAAGAGCAATCCCATCTTTGCTATAAGCAATTATAACCACAAAAAATATTTAGGATGACCTAAATTCTAGGTAACAAAGTGAAGTTCAAGATGGTTATTTACTTTTAAGAGTACCCACCCAGTCAGTTCCAGTAAACAAAATATTATCTACATATACAACTAAAATTACTGATCCAAGCTAATGTGTCAAATGAAGATAGAGTGGTCAATAGAACTGCTTTTCAAACTGATTTGAGAAGTTACTTTGTTAAATTTTTCGAACTAGGCACTCGAGCATTACATAAGGCCATATCTTTCCGAAACTTGCAAACCCAAGTCTCCCCTAAGCAATGTACCCTGGAGATTGCGCCATGAATATAACTTCCGAAAAATCACTATAAAGGAAAGCATTACTAAAATCTAAGTGTAACATATTCCACTTTTAGTTAATAATAATAGATAGAAGTAAGCGAACATAAATCAAGTGCGCAACAAGAAAGAAAGTTCGAAAGTTTCAAAATAACTTCCACCATACATCTAAGTAAACTCCTTTGCAACAAGTCTGACTTTACAGCATCCTATACTACTATCAAAGTTAAACTTTAGGGTATACACCCATATACAAGCAACAGGGCGTACACAAGGAATAGAAAACAAAGTCCCATGTGCCTTGTGAAACAAGAGTGAACATCTCAGAATTCATAACAACTTTTTATTCAAAAACTAAAAGAGCCTCACGATATGATCTGGGAATAAAAGCAAATGACAAAGACAAGGCAAAAGAACGAAAGGACGGAGATAGATAATCCAATGTTAAATGGGAATACAACAAATGAGTAGTACTACGTTTGCCTTTACGTAAGGCAATTGGAAGATCAAATGAAGAGGTATCTGTAGCAGAAGTAATTGGTGTGGGAGGATTCTCTAAATGATCAGATTCTAGTATTAGTGTTGCGGCAATGGGATGATTATAATGATGGTAGACTTGTAAGGAGTGGGTAGGAACAACAAGAGTAAATGAAGGAGCAGGTGACGGTAGTAACATGGAAGGCTTCATGTTTGGCGCGAAGACTAAATCAGGACCAAATCAGGACCAAAATGATACTAATTTAAAAAACAACAATAATAATAAAAATAAAAAATTTTAATCATTCTACACAAATTCTAATATAAAAAAAAAACATTATTTTACTTCACATACTCAATAATTTTCAATAAAAAAATTAATTTTATTTTACATCCTAGACCAAAATACTCGATTCGAATATTTTGGTCTAGGATGTGAAATAAAGTATATATTTTTATTAAAAATTATTGAGTATGTGACGTAAAAAATTGTAGAATGATTAAAAAATTTTATTTATTATTATTATTGTTGTTTTTTAAATTAATATCACTTTGGTCCTGATTTGGTCCTTACGCCAAACAGGGCCTAAAGTATTAGATAATGGTTCACAGGAAAAATAACCTATAAGTTCAATGAGTGTAATATCCATAGAGATAAAAATGTCGAGCCAAAGGATCATAGCAATGACAGCTTTTTTTTATCCTGAAATATCCTAAAAATATACAATGAATTGCTTATGGAAAGAGTATATCAAGACCAAGAAGAAATAAATGTACAAAGTAAAGGCATCCAAAAATCTTTAAGAGTCACATGGAAAGAAGGTGTGTCAGGATATACCATCAAAAAAGGAGATACATTTCCTAAAGAAGTTAAATGATTAACTAGGAAACACGCAGTTAGAACTGCATCCCCTTGAAAATGATTGAGGAACATTCATTTGAAACATCAAAATATGAGCAACATCAAGTAAACGGTGGTATTTGCGTTAAGCAATACCATTTTGATGAGAAGTGCAAGTATATGATGTTTAATGAATAATCCCATTAACAGAGCAAAAAGAAATAAAAGTAGCCTCCATACACTTTGAAGCATTATAAGTACTAGAATTTTAAGAAAAATAGAAAACGAACATTAATTTCCTGATAATGATAAATGCACAAAACCACGAATTTATACTCTAAAACCTTGTTTTGTTAAGGCCCAAAAACCCCAATTCCTCAAAAACTACTTTCATCAATATTTTATATTTATTTCACATCATACACATAATTAGATATTAAAAATCAATATTATTTTATATCCTGCATAAATCTCAATCTTAAAATTTAACTTTATTTCATATTCTACACATACTTCAATAAAAAAAATAATTTTATTGTACATCTAATAAGATCTTTAATAATAAAATATCTTTATTTTACATCATAATATTAAAATAATTTTGTCAGTCTATCTCAAAAAAAAAACTTAAAACATTTATACTCCAACTAAACGAGGTCTAAGAGAAATAACCAAGTCATGGGAGATTAGTCATCAACAAAAATAACAAAATATCAAAATTCTAAATGAATAGTTGTAGGACTTGGGCCAAATATCTATATGCACTAAATTGAATGGTTTCTGGCTCATAGGCATAGAGATAGGGTGAAAGGATACTCCATAATATTTGTTGAACTCACAAGCTTTACACTCAAACTTTAAATTAGATAAAATAATAGGTACATCTGATTCACGATGACTACAAGGAGGATGGCCAACAGGATGATAATGCCACTAATAAGCAGTAACTGTAGAATGTCGAAGAGAAGAAAAAGCACTATAACTTTTCCCAAATAGATAATATACTCTACCAATTACAACACCTCTACCGGTTATCTTCTTCGGTTGGAGGTCTTCAAAAACATAGTGAGTAGGATAAAAAGTAATGAAATAGTTGTGACTAAATGTACGTTTGAATGAAAACTAGACTAGATCTATAGAATAATAGAATAAAAATCTGCCATATGCTCTGCAATTTGCAGTTTGCACCACATTCTCGAACAAAACAAAAGAATAGTATTTCTCACCCAAATTTGCGCCGCAGATCATCCCTTCATCTTCCAGTAACAGCGACTAGGATGGATAGTTCAGATCCCAATAAAAATAGTACAAAACAAACTATTATTCCACAAAATAGACCCTAAGCATTATAATACTTTTTCATAATTTTAGATCCAATGTTGAAACTTGAAAGTTTAAGATAAGAATAATGAGGAACCAGGCAATAATTATTTAGTAGTAGTAGTGAATGAATGTGTAATCTAAAAAGCCACTTTATAGATTTTCTGTCATCGAACAAACACAATATAAAGAAGAAAGTAATTTTATTTTTTTGGGAATGGAGAATAACACTAATGAAATAGTCTTTATGGATCTCAACAACTTACCACTAACTTAATGAGGTAAAAAAGAGTGAAGTTAAATTGATGCTTTAAACGTGAACCTGTCTTCGCTAAATGCATAGTAAAGTGAGGTGCACATACTTACTATAACAAAATGCTTATTGTTGATAGAAAGTGCCTGATATGACAGTCTCAGACCACAACATCACGGTGGACAATAATGCAACAGTAGCTGTCTCTACTCGTAGTCGGGAAGGACCCAAACCCACAAGAGTTGCACCCGCATCAGTCATCAGCTTCAGCTCCTGCTCTGTGAAATCTAATAGCAAAGACAATCTATTAGCTCTAAAGAAAATTTAATTCAGAAATCTTAACCTCCATCAGTGCAAGCCCAAGAAAGACAAGTACAGTGAGAGTGAAGGTGGGATGTCAATCTCAAAAAAGTAATAAATAAGTTCTACCGAACCATTTGTGAAGAAATCAGATAACCTTGAAACAAGTGAGATTTGCATTTTGATTGTCAACATCTTAGGGTTTAAAAAGTGAATTTCAAATTCATGAATAGCAACAACAAAGTAAAACTCAACTATTTGGTATTGTTGACAAGAATTTCTTCCATTCAGCTCAATGTAAAACAATTCTATGAGCACAATTGCGCAAGTGATTCAACATTAATTATTATAATCACATCCCAAGTTATTTTTAGTCTTTGTAACATTGTGATTAAAATCCCCCACATTTAATTACAGGCGCCTCTATGGTAAACAATGAACAAGGCGAAATAAACTTAAAAAGTCACTCTCTCACTCATCAAATGATGTCATGCCCACCCTCCTGAAATAAATGTTTCTAATGTGTCCACCTAGTGTGATAAGTTATTCAAAAAAAAACACATCACAATTACACTAATCTCATACAAGTTCTGTAAAATTTTCCACAACCAAATAAGCATCTTTTTTATTGCATAAATATATTGATGCACACCTCCAATTTAGCCATTACATCATGACTCTATGATTAACTTCCTTATCTATACTCTCATCACAATGAATGACAGACTTGAGATGCTTAAAGTTTTTGCAAGAAATTATTATCCCACCTAATCTAATAGCATTGCCACATGTTCAACATATATAAATTTATAATGTAAGTAGTAAATACCTATTTTTTTACTACAATTTTATTTAAAGCCTGATAGTCCCCACAGTCCACACATGTCATTTTCCTTTAGAATCATGACGATAGAAGATCCACATGGTGAGCTACGTATCTTAATCACACCACTGTCAAGTATTTTTGTCACTTGTTGCTTTCTCTTCTCATTTTCCATCAGAGAATTTTGATATATGCAAAGATTTGAAAGGGATTAATTACAGATGAGTTGAATTTCATTCTTTATTGCACTCTTTGGTGGAAGACCCTTTGATTCTTGGAAGATAGTGGAGTACTCTTTGATCAATTCTTGAAGCTTACTTTCTCCCTTTACAAAAGAGAAAAGGAAGAGGCTTTTCCATCCAACTTCTCCGAATGAATGAAGAGAAGCAGAAATCTTTAATAAGTGTTGATTGCCCCTTTGACTTATCCTACCGCCAACGAGTTAAATGTCTTGAGATCTCTACTATAGTTGACAAGAACATTCTTACCATCCCTAATAAACTTATCCTGTTGGGATCTTCAGTAAAAGACTGCATCCGAGTCTCACAAACTGGGCCCTAAATAGTCAAATGTAAGGTTGTCCCTTCTCTCAAATGTTGTACAAAAGTTTTCCAAGCCTTTAATATGAAGGTCATGACTATAACTTATAAGATGAGGAATTTTGATAAATGCGTATCTACCTATAAATGAAAAACAAGTTTCTCACCTCCTTCAGGTCCAACTATCAGAAGACCAGATGTTCCCGCACTTGAAGAGGATAATACATTTAAAATAGGAATAGCTTCTGCAGCAGCTAGAAATGAAGCTTTTGACTGGGAAACCTAATAAAAATAAAGGAAAGCATACTATTTTCAGTAAAATATGGGAAATGATGACAAAGGATGGTACATAGAGCTAAAACAAAAGAAAGCTTGAAAAAGAGTACATAATCTCCATGTGCCTGAGCTAAATGATTTCATGATTACAACTATGTTGTGGCTTGGCCCTTTGCGCTTTTGTTGTAAAGTTATTTTATTCCCTTCACACTCTCACTTATGGAGCTTTTCTTGGTTTGTTGAGAACTCTCGATAAAAGCTATGCTTTTCCTTGTAGTTCCAGTAAACAAAATATTATTTCATCAACCCCATCTAGCTATCCGTAATAATAAGCTACAAAAGAAAGGGGTCTAGGCCAATCCACAGTAATAGACTAAACATCGATTCTTTTTCCAATCTGAAGTACTTACCCAAATGCAACAATATTCAAAGCAAAGCAACACAACATTTCCTCATGTGATGGATTTTTTTGACATGACTGGACGTATGTTAAACTTTATTTGTGAATAAGTGTTTTCAAAGAACATTAATATTGACTCTTTATTATGTCAATTAATTAAAAAGTACAACTACTAAAAACAAACAATAGAAGGAGACGCTTACAACAGAAATAAAATTGTGTAGCTTCATAGGAGGTCTTAGAGCCATTTCATGCAGCCGCTGACCTAAAACCGGTAAGGATATAACCTCTGTAATTGTAGCAATATAGTGTTTGACTAGAAAGCATAAATTCTATTTCATGATCAAGCATACATTGTTTTACTGCAGCTAAGATAACACGTTGGAACCTGTCCATGCGATTTTCTGCAATTGTAGGAGATCTCTCGGTTAGTAGAGGAGTTACACTGCTAGCTCCCAGTTCCTTTAAAAGGGCATGATTGTTTTCAATCTCCATGTTAAAAAGACTAATATTGCAGTACCCTGTATTCCTACACGCAGTCAACAAACGTTCAGTAACTTATATAGTTATACTACTTACCGTGCATTTCTCCACAAGCCAATCAGCCCTACCACCTTTTAAGGAGCCTAATGTGAAGGCCATGAAATGAATCAATAATGCAGACATGGCAAAAAAAAAGGTGGAAAATAAACATATGACTGACCAAAAGCTGCAAATACATGCCATTGAATGCTCTGAGGAGAGAGAATTGTGGGATCTTCTAATACAATGATATCTGAACCGTTATGATCTATGCTCTTTATGCACCCTTCCACCAAGCCTCCCATACCATCGAAGAGCTCTACCCTAACAATTCATGAAGTGGGGCATATGACAGGAGACGTGAGGGGAGCGCAGAAAACAAAATAGCATTTTCATAAATCTAGAATTTAAGTTGAATTTTGTAAGTTGAACACAAGCAACAACATCGTATGCATAGCACAAAATGTTAGGAAATTCATGAAATAAAATAAAATGAATTGAAAGGCAGGAAGCTGGTTTTGTTATATGAGCAATTAGAGAATGTGTTGCGATCCCAATTTTCCATAATTCTAGCATGAGAATTAACAGAAAGAACTCAGGCATAATAACACCACTCAGTGTACAGACAATAAACCTTTTGTTGCCAGGTTCAGAATACATGCATCATGAAGCAACTTTTTTATGGGAGGAAGACAGAAAACATATGCAATATTTTAACCATAAATTGTTGAAATAAGTGTACCAAATCACAAACAATATATTTGAAATAACCAGGATGCAACATATTCCCAATATGAGAACAGAAGTGTGATGAAGTACAACAAATTCAACAACAACTAGAGTGAATAGATAAGTACCATAATCACCAAAGCATTAAGCAAATAGTCACAGAAAAAGCTCTCCAATGAGGATAAGCACCATAATCATCAACGCATTAAGTAAATAGTTGTGGAAGACCCTCTCTAATGAGGAAAGTAAAAAAAAAAAAAAAAAATCAATAAAGTTCCAAATAACCTCTACAATCACTAATAAAATCACAGAAAAGACTCCACCCTAATTAGAGGCATCATTGTCAACCATTAAACTCACAAGAAAATCACAAAACATTCAATCTTGATATACAACATTAATACCATCATTTCATCAACAAGATGAAAATGATAGAGAATAAGTTGAAGACATTACTAAAATGTAATTGCTATTTAGATAAAAACTGTTTGAGATAAGAAGATCCCATTCATGATCACATGTCCAATAATAAAGATCTAGAAGAGGCAAACTTCTGATTTAAATTTCAGCTCGATCAAAAAAGAAATGACCACTTGATTGCCAGCATGATCTCAATTATGCATAAATACAATATCCAGTTTTCAACCCTATCTATTGCCTTCTTTCACCCAAACGAAAATTAGCAGCCACCACACATTTGCCTCCTTCCAGCATCGCAAGAAAAAGAGACCTTCTTTAGTTATAAACCTTAATAACAAATTACATCCTTAAAGAGTGGATCCTCCTATTTGAGTGGTCAGATCCCTTCATATAGGGACAAAAACTGCACTCATGTCACTATCATAAGTCAGGTTACCAAAGGTAGGTTGAGGGACTAGCCTTCCTCTTAAGCTTAAGAGACAGGTAGACCTTCCTCAACTAGTAGGCAGACTTTCCTCCAAAGTTAGGCAAGGGAGTTAAGATACCACTATGAAAGAGTATTCCCTAAAAATAGGTGGTTCTTCGTCTTACTTTCATAGTAGGATTGTTGTATTGCTCGTTACATTTTTATAGTTATTTAGTATTTTCTCTAAAGGTAGGCATATTATGTATCATTTTTTCATCGTATATATGCCTCCTTCCAGCAGTGAAAGAAAAGAAGCCTTAATTGGCACCCAATAGAACAATTGCCCTTCTATTTGCATAAAGGACTATATATTTATTAAAACTTTTTTTGTCCAAAACTTTTTAGTGTACTTTTGAATTCTATAATTTATATAGCGTGACATTACATAGTTGGAATAAGTTTTTAGTAACCATACTTGTATTTTAAAAAGAAATAGGGTTCATAAAAACAAACATTCCAATCATGTAATACCACATGACAGAAATAATTGAATTCAAATGTGCACTCATTGCACATAAGTACTGCTCCAATGCATAATCTATATAACTAAATAATAACCAATTGGGCAACTTCCGCAAAGGAGCAGAACTCACCCCGATATTTTTCCAATAACAGAAGAATTCCACATGCTAATCAGCTATGAAATTTTCACTGGAATGCATCAATATCGACTATCAACACAATGTATAGATTCAAAAATATGTTCGTGCTTCACTTTGCCAATACATCAGCTGGTTTGTGCCATTGTGGTTTTTTTGGAGCTTTTTTCAATATACACATTTGCTTCCAATTGCATTAGACAATTAATTAAGAATCCTCTGCCAAGGAAATACCAATGCCAAGAGAAATTGTAACGGACTCAAGAACCCTAGATGAGAACATCAGCCGAACAACGCATACTTGAAGCTGGGTTCAACAGAAACCAAATTAAAACCCTTTGAGTCCCTCACTCATGCAATTAGCAGATTAATTTAAAGACACAATCTTACAATACTTGCGCACATTAGGACATAGTTACCAATCCATTCAGCAAATGAACGAAGGATCCAGGATAAGGGAGTTACCTGTCGTTCACTCCCAGACGCAGGACCCTCGTCATGTGCCAGAACTCGTCTCCTTGAACTCGAATGACCTCGTCCTGCTTTCGAATTTCAGCAGTTGATGGCACAGACAGTGCGATTAGGGGTTGATTTGGTCATGCGGAGAAAGAGCGGGAGAGAGAGAGAGAGAGAGAGAGAGAGAGGGATGCCTTGGATGTCGGCAGAATTTGCGAGTGGAAGCGAGGAAGAAAACCGCGAGACTGGCTCGGTGATGATTCGGAAGAGAGAGCACGTATGGCAACGGAGGATCTGCAGGGCCATGACCGGCTGTGCAAAATAAGGGAAAACTTGCTGAAGGCTACGAGGACGCGCATGAGTGGGGAAGGAGACGGCCTTGACTCGAAGCAGGACAAGCAGCGAAAGCTGAGAGAACTGGACTGCCGAACCCTAGCTTAGCGGCAGCTCTGACCCTCGTTTGGATAGAGTTTTTTTTTAAGATAAGAGAAAAAAAAATTATTTTTTAAATTTAATGAAATAAAATTTTATTTTAATATTAAAAAACATATAAAATATGAAATATTTTAAATTCTAATATTTATATTTATATTTATATTAAATATAAAATAAAATTATTTTTTATAATTAAAATTTGTGTTGGACACAAGGTTTTAAAAACCGGACCAATAGGTTCAATCGATCGAATCGTGAACTGGACAGCCAATCGGTTCGGTTTAATTTTATAACCGGATCCGCTTAAAACCGGTCAGAACCAGTCTAAACCGCGGTTCAACCGGTCAACCGGTACGGTTGAACCAGTTAAGTTTAAAATTAAAAAAAAAAACTTTCCTAAACTCTGAGTCTCTAACTCAGCCTCCGTTCTGTGTCTTTTACTCGCGCGACAGTCACGAACTCACGATTTCTCTTGCCTTGCACTCTCCTCTCCAGACCCTATCCTTTTGATATGATTTAGTATTTTAGTATTTTAGTGATATGAAATGATGAAATAATTTAGTATTTTAATATTTATAAAGCATATATTTGTTCAAATCTTTTAATGATGTATTAAATATTATACTCAATTTGTGATTTGCGAATATTTTATTGGGTTATTATTATTTCGATTTGCTTGGAATTATTTTTTGGGTTATTGACAAGAGATATTATTTGTTAAATTTAATTATTAAATATTCATTTTATGTCTAATTATTGTGTTGATGTGTGAAAAATATATATCTTAACTATATTTATATTATATTTTATTAGTTTTTTTAATTTTTTTACTTTATCCCGGTTCGACTCCGGTTCGACCATTGAACCTTGAACCTTTCAGTCTACCGATTCTGAAGCTGGTCCGGTTTTCAAAATCTTGGTTGGACAAAAAAAATGACTCCAACCAAACGAGGCTAAATATTTTTGCTTTACGTTTGATTGGAGGTTAATTTAAAAAATAGATAAAATATTTATTTTATAAATTTAATAAAAATTATTTTAACAACATAAATTATGTGAAATAAAATTATTTTTAATATTAAAATTTATATTAAAAATAAAATAAAATTTGTATTAAACTAATAAAAGAGTAAACCAAACTATGCTTATATTTTTTATAATAATCCCTCTATATTTAGTATATTACACCGTACATGAAACTCAATATTAAAATTTAATTATATTTTATATTATATATATTTTAAAATTAAAAAAATTTAAATTTATTTCACATCTTATATATATCATAATAATATCTAACTTATATCACATTATTTATGCATTCCATCTACTTTTGATAAAAATATTTTTCTTTAAATTTAATTTTAATTTTACTAAAATTAATCTTTGTAAATATACACTTAATAATTAACATTATACTAAAATTAAATAAATTATTTAGTGACTACCTTGAGGCATGAACTATGCTATTAACGATAAAAAAATGTCATTTTATATAATTTTCTTATACTATATGCCAATTTTTTTATTACAATAATTTTTTATTTTATATAAATTTCTTTAAGATTATATACATTCATAAAGATATAAAAATCATAAAAAATAAAAAATACTTACGCAATGTAGAATATTGCACACACATAATATCATCTTAGTACATTTAAATTTATATTTTGTATGATCTTTTTCTAATTTATAAAAATATTTTTTATTTTATATAATTCTCCTATACTATACATATATATATAGTAAAATACTCATAAAAAAGAAAAATGATAATAAAAAATTTTACGAAACAATAACAAAACAACACAAAACAGCATTTTTTGTCATTCGACCGGAAGGCCGATGGGGTCCACAAACTTACCTATATTTTCTTGTACTTAAAAGTCTAGCAATACTTGGTGGCATAATAAGATTATATAATAACACTCATGAACATTTTTTTAGCACTTATTAATATTGTTATGTCATATAATTAGAACATATATCAATACTTCTATGTTTGGTAAAAATAATTTTTAAAAAAAATTTAGAAGACATTTAGTTTAGTATAAGTAAGAATTATACATGAGGTTTACATACTATTACAAGTTGCGTGAATTCTTTTAATTGATATTTTAAAATTCATGTGACATTACAAAGGGCTGAGGAAAGAAAAGAAAGTACCTAATTTTTCTTTCATAGGCCCTGTTTGGCGTGAGGACCAAAATAATACTATTTTAAAAAATAACATTAATAATAAATAAATTATTTTAATTATTCTACATAAATTTTAATATAAAAAATAATATTTTACTTCATATATTCAATAATTTTTAATAAAAATATAAATTTTATTTCACATCTTAGATCAAAATATTCGATTTAAATATTTTGGTCTAGAATGTGAAATAAAATTGATATTTTTATTTTAAATTATTGAGTATGTAAAGTAAAATAATATTTTTTATATTTGAATTTGTGTAGAATAATTTAAAAAATTTATTTATTATTATTGTTGTTGTTTTTTAAATTAATATCATTTTGGTCATGTTTTGGTCCTTCGCCAAACCAGGCTATAGGCCACGGAATTAATTCATTCCTCTAATTTACACAGTACTGAATGACAGCATCAAATGTAAGCAGACGCAAGTTCCAACATCGCAGTTTTAGATATACAAAGCCTTTTACCATTCCCATGAGGACGCAGCAATGCTAACCTAATATTGGCTTCTGATCGGGGATTCTAGATGATCTTGGCGTGCACGATCACCAGCTCTTCCATTTAGGAGGTTACACTGGTTATACCATTATAGAACTCTTAGAACTCTCTCTCTCTCAAGACGAGAAAGCTGGTTTATTTATCTAAAGGCAGAGTTCTTGGTGGATGTTAAAAGTGGACACTCTTGCCTAAAGCCATACATATATATCTCTCAGGCAGAATCACTTCTCCCTATACAAAAAGAAGAGTTTTCTCTGTATAAACATTTGTACGTTAACAATCTAGTCTGAAATGTACCACCACTGCAGTCTTTCTGTACATGCAAAAAAAAAAGAAGACAAAATGTATTGCAAGCCATTTATGTTTGAGACTATACCATGGAGTAGCAGTCTCGTAAGTCCTCGCATTAATCTCCCGTTGTATCTGGGCTGACAGCAGATGAAATGCGAATAGCTAAAGATGCCTACTGTAGAATTCCCGACTATTCAGAATTACTAGCCAAAGCCTAGCAAATCAGGTCCAAGTCTTAACAAAGGGTCCAAAGCGCTTGGAGCAAACTTTCTGGCAAATAGATGACACATTGTATAATTGTTGTTGTGGTGGTGGTTGTTGTTGTATGAACATGCATATGCCTCCAGGATTCCCTTAAGAAATGCTTCTGTGACATCATTTCTTCCAAATGAAGCTGGATGAGCCCCACCTCTGGACCAGTCCACCCAAGTTAGACTTCTGTTTGCTAGATCGTTTGGTGCTTCAATTGTAAGCATCGTAGGAAAGTAGTGCTCATCAACATAGCAATGAGGCTTGCAGAATTTCTCAAACTTAGGATAGTATGTCTTGTCCTTAACTATACTTATTGCATGCTTTCGGTTCACCTCAAACCACTGAGATCCTTTCCGCCACTGCTCAATCCTGACTTCAGGTAACATGCGTAGGTCATATCTTCCCCTTCCATAAGGGCCAGGATCATCAATTGACCCAATAAAACTGTATCTGGATCTTGACAAGTATTCATAAACTATGCTGAAGTTGTGTAGAGGTATACAAGATTCGGAAAGCAGAACAAACCATTCATTGGAGATATCTAGCAGTGCATTGGCAAGGAGTCTTCTTTCGGCATCACACATGCTCATCTGGCCCCACTCTGACACCTGAGAGAAGTCAATTGTTAAACAAAAAAAGAGCAAACCAACAAGAAGGATGCACAACCCATAGGTCTATTTCTTTATATTCCAGCCATCACTATTACTATGAGCCTTATATCCCAGCGGCATTTTCACAGATTTTCAAATTTCATCAAAAGGATTTTTAAGTTCTTAAAGATGCAGACCCACCGCATTACTGGATTAGAGAGGGAAGGCACACCACAAAACAAAGAACCGTGAAGAGACACTTCTAATGAATAATAGGTTTTATTCATTCCAAAAATTACTGTTATAACCATCCACAAGGTTTATATAAGAAAACCCTAGAAATCAATAGCCAGATAACTTGATCATCAATTATCATCACACTAATACAAGCATTTCTATCCTAACAAAATTTGCATTTCAAACTTCTAATTTTTGATCTACCAAGATAAAAATTTTAAACTTTAAGGTATTCTTTTATAACTCAACTTTTGTTTTAGCCCCATCTCTTGTCTTATTAACAAAGAGGATATTATCTACAAAAAATATATATCAAAATACATTTTCTTAAATATGTCCAATCAAAACATCTATAACTAATGTAAAAAGATATAAAATTAAAGTTAAGTCTTGATATAAACTTTACATCAGAAATAATATTGAGTGTGAAGATAATCCCTTAATCTAGTAGAATTAAGATTTGATTCCCTCATTGTATTAAGAAGAAAATCTATAGTGAAACAAAAGAGAACTAAAGTATATGCGCTTCTCCGCTTTTAACCAAATGAGTGTTTCATTATAACAGATTTGAATTCTAACTTGTCTTCTAATTATTGATTTTGCACATATATTGTTTGTATCATTGCTAACTTGCTCTTGAGTTGATTGTGCTATAGTTATAGTAAATTAAATATATGAAGCTAAAGTAAATCAAAATTTTTAATTTACCAATTAACATCTATTCACCCCTTTCTAAACACATTCACATGATCCCACAAACATATTATATAATTCAAGGTTTTTATTACTTGGTTCTAAAGAAATATTTGATTTAGATGGGAATAGAACTCAAGTTAATAACTAATTTATCAGATCATTTAATATTCTAGCTGCAATTTTTTGGTCCCTGCCTTGAACAAGGATAAGAAGTTTCTCATAGTGCACGCAAAACCACCAAATTATATGTTATATCTTATAACATTACTCCCAGAATCATCAGTTTTTTATCTTAAAAAACTCATTAGCCCATATGAAGCTCTAAATGGTATATTTGCTTGCAAACATCCAAAAACCAACCTTAAATGACATTTTACAGTTGTTACCCATGACCAAAAAAATAAACACAAAATGCACCAAACAGATGTAGAACAAATACAGAAAGTTAGCTATGATTTCATGATCATGAACTTTATTTCAACTATCAATGAGGTCAACTTCATGAATTTTCTAAGATAATTATTTCTATGCAGTGACTTCTTTTGCAATACTGTTTATCCATGGAAACAAATTTATACAAGGAAGTTAAAAAGAATCATACATGTAAATTATGGAAATAGACGCCAACAAATCATATTGCATATTAGACAGCTCAATCAAGTAAAGGAGCATTGGACACATAAAATTTAAACCTCAGAATATAGGCAGTGCATTCATATTCTACCAGTTAATCAGAAAATATCACCTTGCTAGGAATCTGCCGCCCATAGAACACCGATTCAGTGGAGAAAGTTGCCTTGTAGGAAGGAAGGGTGTGTATGTAGATGGAGTACAACCCAGAGTAACCCTTGTAGAACTTCTCCCAGAGAGGAGCCAAGGGCAACGGCCCCCTAGTGAGGAACATAAAGGCGACCTTTGGGGTCCTCTGAAAGGGATAATCCTTCACCTGGGGGACAAAGGATGCGCGCCAGAGAAGCTGCTCGTCGCTCATGCTATGTGATGCGCTTGACTGTGGGTGGATCCAGTAATCCAAGCTGAAGCCACCCTGACGCTCCTCCGCACAGGTAAGGATGCTCGAGCGGGCATGGATCCTCATGCCCTGGAGCGCAAAATGCCGTGTGAGATAGATACTGAAGGCAAAGAATCCGATGCCGACAAGGAGAAAGAGTACGAGAAGCCTCAACATCCGGAGTGGGAAAACCCTAGCCTGGGTGGCGCCTCCACTTCTCTGCAGAAAATCTTTGCTGTCATCAGTGGACGAAACTCTAGGTATCATTTGTTTTTTCTTTCTTGCCAAATCCAGGCCAGCGATTCCGTTCACCGTTGTTTGTCGAGGATTTTCGCCATGAACGCCAACATCGTAGAAGTAGGGTGATTAGCGAAAGCAGAAAAAGAGAAAGGCAGAACCTTTTCTGGGACGCTCACTGATCGGCCAATTCGTCACAGATCCAACGCCTTCCCTCCATCGAAGGCGATTGCAGTGAGGAGACGATCAAGGGCAATGAAAATCTGCAGGAATCAGGGATGGAAGACGAGACCTTCATAACCCACACAAACTGGGAGATCAAGATGAAGCCCCACCTACCGTCTGCTGGGTTCTCCTTATGAAGTTTTGGGCCGGAACATTTCAAAGTTTTATTCAGTATAATATTTTTCTAAAAAAATCAATAATTTTATTCCATTGATTCAACTCTCTGGTTATTGTTTCATCAAAACAAAAACAAAAACAAAAACTTTCTGGCCATTGAGTTATTTTTATTATTCAATCATTTTATTTTATTAAGAGGGCATTTGATTCGTTATTATCTCGATGTTATGTTATGTACTAAATATGATGATTTAAAATACTATTTATGCACTTATCATAAATTTATATTCTTATTTTTGAGATATATATTCTCAGTGTTCCACATTTTATACCATGACTAGATCAGATTTTAAACAATAGCTTACATTAAGCTATTAGTTAAATCAGTACATGATTATATAAATCAAGAACATAAATTTTTATTTGAATCAGGATCATTAATTTATAAATTATATTATAATCCGAAGAACTAAACAAGTCTCCTCAATGAAGTAAACTTCTGCCAAATCTTACTTTCACAAAATCAAAATATTTTTTTTTATTGTATGACACAAGCAACATTCCAAATATGTACATAAAACTAGTATTCTCTTGTGCATTAATGTGAATTTTTTTTATATTCCTTAAAAATAAACAATCTATTATAAATTTTAAATTAAAAACTATAAATTTTATATCTCATTTTTATATCTAAATATGTTTAGTTACACCTAATAGATATTTAATTTAATACTATCTTAGCTAGTGTTATTTCATATTATCTAGAGAATTTCTAAAAAATAAAAGTATCACTCAAAAGGTGATATTTAGATATTATAATTGCTAGATTATATGACATAATATCAAGATAATATCGAACTAAACTCTCCCTAATCACAATAAATAAATTTATAATTTTATATATAAATATTTATATTGTTTAAAGTATAAATATTTATATACAAAATAAAATCAATCAAAGTTAATAATTAAATAAAAATGGTTATAAATTTGGAATTAATTATTATAACTTTGAACTTAAGTTATATTTAATAAATATTATAGATTTTATGCCGATTCTAAAATATTACAAAAATTATGAAAATATTTAATTACAAATTAAATTTTACACACCTTATTCATCTTCTGTAACTATTAGTAGAAATAAATTAAATATTTTATTTATATGTGATTGCTAGTCCCTGGCATCAAAGGATGTATTAGCTTTTGCAATAAAGTGGTTTAATGTCAAATATGATATTCTAGATACTTTAATTTTTACTACTTTTGGATTACCTTCAATTCAAATCAATGAATATATATTTTTGTTATTTTAAATACTGAGATTTTCATCTAACTTAATTAATCATCTATATATTAGGATTTAAATTTTTTATTAAAGTTAAAATAAAAATTAAACTTAGACAAAAATTGTGATCACAAACAAAATATGTAAACCACACTTTGTAATTAAGTTAATTGATTAATTGATGACTATAAAACAAATTCTATTATAAATAATGTATCAATATTAACATTAATTTATTTAGAATATTACACAAATATTTAATATTATAATAAAATTTATCTTGTTTCACAAACTATATATAATCTGTTTGATTGAAGGGGAAAAAAAGTACAAATTTTTTTTTGATTTTTTTCTTTAAAAGGAAATTAATTATATTAAAAATTATATTGAATGTATAATAAAGTGATTATTTAATATTAAAATTTGTGTAGAATAAGATATAAAATAATTTTTATTTTAAATAAAATAAAATTTTTACTCATAATGTACTAAAATTCTTCACCATCATCAAATGAGACCAGCCTAAAAATCTCTTTAATCATACGAAATCATGCTAGACACTAGTAGGCCTGGAAAGAGACTATAACTGGAGAAGAAAACTAGTTAGAAGGATGTAATTGCATAATTAATTAATATTATTGTTGTCCAAAATCCTAGCTAGCTAGCTAGCTAGGGTTCATGTATATAATATTGTTGAGAAGTAATTCAAAATTGCAGGTTTTATTTTTCTAAGAGTTTATTTATTAATTTGCTCGATCATCTCCACGTACGTTATTTTTTTGGTCAAGTTTCCTGTTTTTTCTCTGGTAGTTGTTGAGGTGTTCTGTGTCAGTTACTGATGTAAGTTTAAATATAAGTCTTTGCATTCTAATGAAATATAGAGAGCAATTTGTCAAATCTCTAACTTTTTATCATTGTTCTTGTCTTTTGTTATTACATAGAAAATTTTTCCTCTTCCTCCTTCAAATATATATGTAATTGGGCTGGCTGCATGTGTACATCTTCTATATATGAAGTAGTACTGCTCCTAATTGCTGCGCGGGGTTTTCACTATCATTCATTTTACTGATCACCGTATATATATATATATGCCAACAACAATCACAGCGGAATCTGCGAAATCCACCGCCGAGCCATAGCCGAGCACTCCTCCGGCTTGTACTCCGGTGCAGTATGGCCTCCATTCTGCAAGCATTCGATCGATCGCATATTAATTTATGCGTACAATAATATATAATAACGTTTGTAAATTATATTGGAATATTCATGCATACTTAATATTAATGTTATATATATGCATATCAAAACTCCAATTCTAAACAATGAAGAGCATTACGTACCTTCACAGTTGCAAATGTCAGGTTATTGGAGTAGGAAACTGTATATCTGCAATATCATAAGAAAATAATTATATCATGCATCATGTGATCAAATGCTTGGCATAATTAAATCAGAATTAATTAATGTATATACACGTACGATCGATCAATTAATGCCTGTATGTATTATTTGTTTGTTTAAAATTAATTAGAACATTTGTATGTACCCGGCAACTTGGCCCTTTACGTGCCACGATCGCCACTGACCGATGACGGAAAAGTTTAAGGATCGTATCCACCATTTTGTTCCCACAAATGGGACTATCATATCATGATCACCGCTGTAAATTAAAGCAAATAAAACAGATGGATGAAAACCTTAATTAATGCAAGTATATATATATATATGGCATTATAAGTTAGCTAATTATATAATTAATTGCTTCTCACCTGTATACCAATGCTCGGTAACCTCTGGTTGTGAGATTCGTATGATACTGCATGCTGCTTCTCAAGTCTTTGGCAAAAGCCAAATCATGTTTGCACCTCTGCCATTCATCCACTGTCCCCTGTTTAATTAACAAATTAGTAGTACATGATTCTATCGATGCATGGTTCATATATAATATTGCTGTGATTTTATTATTAATGGCATCATCTTAATTTGATATATGCTTAATTCATACCTTTTTGACGTGAAGAGCATTTTTCGTTGCAACATTGTTTGCCCATATATGCATGAGATAATAAGCATAAGTCTATAACAACGAGAAATCAGCACATAATTAGTTAAATTAATACGAGTAATGCCTTGTATCATGGAAAACATGCCCTGAAATTTAAACGAAGAAAGGAAAGTGATCAACTAGTTATATTAAGTGTGAGTAGTTGATAATTACGTACTCTGCATTTAATATCCGGCTCTGATAGTGTTATGAGTTTTTTACTACTCTCGTCTTGAAGAGACCTTGTTGTGTGCCTTGGCTTCTGAGAGGCTAGGGTGCATTTGGGCTCCAAAATATGTGACTTCATAATTTCTGATTCAAACTGTATGCATTTGTGTAAGAATATAAAAAAATATTTTTAGACTATAATTTATAAGCTTATGTGTTTAGATCAATTGGTAGCCATATATCTAACACAGTATCAAAAGTCTCAAGTTTGAAATCCAGTAACCATAATTATCACTAGATCACATAAATTTAAAATTAAATAAAAAAAAATAGACCTATTGTTGAATTCACGCTATAAAGCAAAAAAAACTTCCACATAAAAAGATATGTAAGAACATAACAATATTTATGAATCATGACTTATAATTAAAGTTAAACTTTTTTAGTAGCTATAAACTTAATAATATGCGTATATATTTGTTGCAAACTTTAATGACGAGGAAAAGAAAAAAATGATGGCAAGACAGCTTTATAAACAATAATATTAAAGCCAAGGTTTTCAAAACCGGACCGAAGATCGAACCGGTCAATCGACCGGTTCATGGTTTTATCGGTTCAACCGGATGACTTAATAATTATATCATAATTAAATATAAATTTTTTAAATGTGAGACTAATTTTTAAAATATGATAAAAAATATTTTGAAAAAAAATAATACAACTAATTTAAAAAATTTACTACCACAAAAAATGTATAAAAAATT
>KZ452026.1:2084062-2116881 GCA_002786265.1 Apostasia shenzhenica
CAGAGTTTCACGTGGTTATATCAGTTGAATGCAAGTCAGCATGCATATTATGAATCCATCAAAACGGTGCACTCTGACTATGTTTGTATATAGCAGTGTCTCACATTATTCGGCCACCAGACTCTACATATGGATTTGATCTTATTTTCGATTTTTTTTTTATATTATTTTATGCTTTTTAATTTTATAGAATTCCTCATGTAATAGATTCAGCCATTATAATAACACAATTAATTAATTATTCGGGCCATCGGACTCTACATATACACTTGATTTTTTTTGAATATTTTTAATATCATTTTATGCTTTTAAGATTTTACATGAATTTCTCATGTAAATAGATTACGCCATTATGAAAACACAGATGTGATTTAATTTTGCTTACTTCGGTATACCTTTCTCCTTCATAATCCTTGATAGCCGACTCACAACTGTTGTAATTATATTTTTTTTTTTTGCAATAAATAGGTTATAAGCTAACTTTCAACCACAAATTAATGGCATTGTTGATGTGATCAAGTATTAGAGAAGTTTTCTTGCCACCAATTATACTTTTTGTATCACTGGCTTCTTCTAAAATTTTGGATAAAGTCCTACTTGCGTGAAGGTTAAGACATCATAAAGAGAAAAACAAAAGTAAAAAAAAACAAATATGATACAAAAAGTTGCTCACTTTTAAAATCCATTCTATGAATTGAACGTATTTTTTTCAAAATATTATACACAAAATAAAAATACTCTAATCCTGTGCCATTCTACATTAGAATAGTTTACATATTTATAGAGGCCTTCACTACCTTAAATAACATTCATAATCAACTTAATTTTCTAATTACACTTAACAAATTTTCAAAGTTTTCAAATTAACACTAACTACGCACTTCAATGATCACAAAAGACTCTCCCTCATGATACACATGTTCAACTACATTTTTAATTAGGCAAATAAACTCAAAGCTGAATCAAAGCACAGCTCAATTGATGTAAGTGAGAAGTGTGAGCAATTAGATCTAGCCATTGATCTCAACTTAGCTAATTTTGTTTCTCCTTTTGTTCTTGCACAGTAATCGATCATTAATTGTAAACCCTTCATAACAGATTTCTTACTTCAAATGGGATTTTTTCTTCTCTACTTTTTCAGGGACAACAAGAATTTTCTTTCAAAAATCTTTCTATGCAATTTACACATCCTTTCTTCTCATAGCATTAAGTTAATCTTTTTTAGATTAATGGAAATTATGATCACTCCCTACGTGACAATCAAGAATGTGTGTTGGTAACAATTATTTATCGACTCACTCATAAAGGCGCCATGTAAATCAGCAGTGCGGCTCACCGGACCCGCTGACCAGTGGTGCCACACTTCCAGTGGCAATTTCTATCTGTTGTCCTGTCAAGACATTTTGAAATAATTAAATTTTTGGAAACAATTACAGTTCAAAATTACAATTAAGCTTTAGTATGAGACAGATTATTAAATACTTTTTCAAAGTGCTTCAACTTGATCATGATTTTTGGCCTCTTCTAGATTAATATGCTATGTAAGTTTCTTAATGTTATTTTGATAATTAAGTGAAGACTAATTTTGTCACGTTTGTTGGTGATCTGCTTGGCAGTATATACGTAGAACATTATTAACATTTATGTCCGAACATATGAGGTGATCTTATTATATTATGGAAATATTATCAATTATATAAAATATAAAAGACCATTTATCTTTATAAAAAAAAGTAATTACTGATCCATCCCCTCAGTTTGGGGTCCCTAATAAGAATTGGTATACACATTTTACAAAATAAAAAATTAAGTCCCCCATATTTATATTTTTGTATTGTACGGAATTTATATTTAAAGGATGCCCCCACACCCTTAAATTTTCTCTGGCCAACGATAGTTGGATTGCTACAGTGAAGTTTATAGTGAGAGAAAGAATAGGATGGAGAATGCATATTTTGATACATTAGCAAGTTATATTGTGCTTTTCTCAATGCAAATTAGAACAAAAATTAATTAGATGAAAGCCATAATAGTATTATATGTAACTTGCGATGACCTACTTATTCTTTAAACTTTCAAATTGAAGAGTATAGTGGTTCCTATACTTATAATGTTTAATAAAGTAATGGGGCTTAAATTTAATCGTATCACTTTTAAAACTCTCAGACAAGTTTATTAGTTGGGTCAACACGCAATAACAAAACAAAAATTATTTTAGCTATGATCATAACTTTAAATTTATTTTTTAAAAAAATTTAAAAATATTTTATAATCTTATGCCTACATAACTTTTAATATTAAGACAATTACTTTATTTTCACATTCAGCACAATTTTTAATTATAACCAACTCATTTTAATTTCACATCATATATATATTTCCTAAAAAATTTATCACAAAAGTTTTTTTTAATCATCTTTTTTCTTGTCTCTTTACCAAGCAGAGCAAGTTACATATCACTCGATTGGCACACGAATGTACAATATGTGTCATGCTCGTAGCTAGAATATTGGAAATTTATTACGAAGAAACGCAAATGTGGGAAAAAAAAATCAGCAATTAACCTCCAGTAATTCATTAAATAGAAATATAGAAACAATGGTACTTAATTATAAATTATGAACTCATTGTATATTGGGGACTTGGGAGCTTATTTTCCTTTGTTCTTGAACCTCCAAAAATTAAGTTTTTGTATGTTAATTAATTATTTATTGCAATTCAATACTAAGCAAAAGGCATAAAAATTTAATTTAATTAGACTAATTAAATTTAAATAAAAAGTATTTTTTTTCATTAAAAATTATGAATATATAAAATCAAAATTAATTATTATTTAATATATGTATAAATGTAAAATAAAGTAAATTTTTTATTTTAAATTATATGTATTATATAAAATATACATTACTTTCTTAATTTTTTAATTTTAATATAAAATTAATTAATTTAAATTTAAATAGCTAAACAATTAAAGCCAACTGTATCGTTTGCCGTCCAAGCACTACAATTAATATATTTTAATATTTGAAGTCACGTCGTTCAATCTTTCCCTGCTCACTCGTTTCAATTTTGCTTTAATCTGGATAGGAATTAATGAACTGCATGTCTAATTATATATTAATGATGCTGTAGACTAAATAATTAATTTAACGACATAATCGATTTAACAGCACCTTCCGATCTTGAAGCGCGCTTCGAACGTTAATTGAAGATTGCCCTGATCTCATGACCAGATTAATCAAACTGAAAAAGAAAAACAAAAAATAGATATCAATTTTTGATTGATGTCTGTCTGATGCTTATCCAAAAAACAAAACAAAAAAAAAATTGAAAATGTTCTACCGGCCCGTTCTTATAGAGGGCATTATAATCGAATCCTTTTCCTACTAATTAAAGTTAAAATCCTCTACTACGCTAGCTAGCTCGAATCGTATCAAAATGCTAATGGATTCTTCGTCGTTTAATGCTTCTGCTTAATCAGCCTTCCTCGTATCTGTGCCGTTGAAATTTAATTAAATATACATAATTTATAATAATGAAGAAACATATATATATATATATATATATATATATATATATATATGTATGTCGATGGATACACGAATATTTAATATTTAAGCATGTAGAATTAATTGAGAAATTTTGTCTGGTAATTAACAAGCTGGGCCGGCCTGCATCGTCGTCACGGATGAGCGAATTTGCAACAGAGAAGACAAATTAAAAATTACGACAAAATGAGACGACCGGGAAATTAAAATTGGATAAGGTAGATGGAGTGAAAGGCACGCATGCCATGCATGAACATTAATTGATGAAATTAAAGATATAGCAGGCCAGTAAAATAAAAATAATCAACGGGACAAATTTGCTACGCAATTTCTACATGATCTCCTCAAATCTTTTTGGTCAAAGTTGCTTAATTAATTAGCCTTTTTCCCATCACACACGCACGTTACACGTACACAAAACCCAAATTCTTAAGAGTGAGTTGCTATCTTGTTAAACTTGTGTTTTTCTCTTTTTTGGTATCATTCTTATAGCCCATTCCATTTTTACTTGTTCCTATATATATTGTACTTCTATATTCCCAAGTTTCTTACAATAGTTGCATTGAATTTTACTTTTGTATTCATTGAACATTTGTCTGTCTCCATTATAATATTCTTTTTTGGTGAAATGAATTTTTGACTGTTCCTCTGCTTTGGAATCCACCTCTACCTCTTCCTATCTAAATTTCTTACTTAATTGTTTTGCAAGAATGATGATGATTCTTCTTTACTTAAAATGACTTTGCTTTATTTTTTCCTGTCGATTTATTTAACCTTTCTTCATGTGCTAATAGAGAACTCATTAGTTCATCAAAAGAATAAACTAATAACTCTTTGGACTCTTCAATTACAACAACGACATGCTCAAATTTTGGGGAAAGACTCAAAATTTTTGCAACTACTGTTTCATCATAAATTTGTTCACCATATGATCTCATTTTGTTAACTATTATAGTAGATAATCTTGCACAAATTAATTATTTTTTATACTTTGAGTTTCAAACTAATATTGAAGAGATTGGAGTTTAATGGCCATTACAATTGATGAACCTTGAAATTTCATCTTTAAAATTTTTCATGCTTGTTTGGATGTTTTTGTCATTGTATTGAGAAAATGGAATCATGCATGCACTGCGTGCTGAATATAGAATAATGCTTTAGAATCTTTTTTTATTTAATTTTGCTCTTCATTTGGATCAACATATTTATTCTCCACCAAATCTCATAACTCATGTGATTTTAATAAGTGCTTCATCTTTATGCTCCTGAACTCATACTTCTTACCATTAAAGATGGGAAGCAATATTGATTCTACTTGTACTGTACCTTTGTTTTTTCTTGAAGCTTTGACTTTTAGCAGTAATTAAAGCAAGTTATAAAAGTAATTGAACATTCCTTACAAGGACGTCATAAAAGTCAATGGGGAGGGGCATGCCTCTTTTTCAACAAAATTATCTAACATAATCTAGTGCGCTAGAAAATTGGCCGCACTAGTTACATTACATAGAACATATATAACTTTGTAAAAATGAAACGACATAAGAATATGTACAATATGCTTAATCAACCGCACTATACCATTTCTTTTTTTTTTTTTGCAAAACACTCTCATCCTCAAATGTTTGAATGAGGATATTACAGAGATTAGGCCAGCCTTGTTTGGTGGTTTTCCAGCACTCTGATACCACAATGTTAAAGAAAATCAAAGAAAATGCTGATGCAGAAAGATTTTTAGGAAGAGAACAACAAAAAGATATTTCATTTTCTTAGAAACTGAGGTATATATATTTGTTTATCTATGCAACATATTTATAGACTTTATTCATACCACTAGAGAAACAGAATCCTAAAATTAAGGACAACATGAAAACTTAGTAAAACTAACTAGATAAATAAAATGAAAAAACTTTAAAATGATTTTGAATCATTTTCATTTAACACTCTTCCCTCTTCCCTCCCCACACCCTTTCTACTGCTCAGGTAATTGGGAGGAGGGAGCTAAATGCCCCCCTCCCCCTCTCTTCTCTTTCTTTCCTCTCTCTTTACTTTCTCTCTTTGGCACACAGCACCTCCTTTATCTAAGGATATTAAAAGATAATTTTTTTTTTATTTTTTTATTTTTTATTTAAAGATTACTAATGAAAATCATTCACATGAACCTATGTGAAATTTTATTTGATATAACCTCAGTGACTTGAGTAATAAAATTAGCCCATCTTAGGAACTCAATAGTTTAGAATTCAAAAATATAAACTTATGTGATATTATAATTTAATTTTGAGAATTTGAATGTAATTTTCCCCTAAGCTCACACTTTAGGTACGGTAGGTAGGAATGAAGAATTTGATGTCTCACTTCTTTTATTCATAGCTCTCCCAGAAACATGAGTTGAAAACACATAAGTATTTATTGTCTATACATACATACATACATATATATATATATATATATTTACCCTCTTAACTTTACAAAGTTATATTTCTTCCTCTTGGCAACTTAATAGTGAATTAATTAGACTATTTTGTTTGAATGTAATATTAGAGAAGATCAGGCAGTTATGATAGTAGTTGGCAGTAGCATTAGTGATTGGCAAAAAAGATGTCAATGATATTGACAAAATATAAAAACGTCAGCAACGATCAAGAATATATAAGAAAGATATTGGTGAGATTACAACATGTACACTTCGCATTTTTTTAGTAAATCGTCCGATTTGAATTATATAAATCATGACTGAGAGTAGTAATTATCTAATAGTGTAAAGCAGGAGATATTATGTAATTATGTATTAAAGTTAAAGGTTAATATATATATATATGTTTATGTTTGAGGTTTAAACAACTAAAAGGAGAGGGGGTTAATATGTGTATTGGTTCTATTATTATATAAATAATATAAGAATAAGAGCAATATCATATTAATCATAAAAAAATCATATTAAAAATACAATTCATGCACAATTTATATCATAAAATTATTACATATATGTAATAATCATTATGATATCCATGTAAGATTACTCTTGCAAGGTATCAGTGCTCTCCAACTGTCTAGCAAATCAACTTTTGAAAAGAATGGTATGAATTCAATAGAGATAATTAGGAGAGAAAAAAAGAAACAATTAGAAACAAAGAGAATCAGCTTAGAGGAAAATCATGAGAAGATCAAAAGATATTAAGAAAAGAGTATAGATGAATGACCAAAGACCAACAGAGATAGCTAGGATGAGGATAATCCATACACATTCATTCCTCTTTCAAAGCAGTTTTTATATGAGGTCACTTTGTAGCTTACGCCATATGGAAAGGGCACTCACGCCAACTTAGGCTGCATAATGCACTACACATAAAATAACAGTATAAATTTTATCCAACAAAAAAACCACAGTATAAACAGTCATTTTTTCCTTCAACTGAATCAAAAGACCTTCCTCCATTTTTTGATAGCCTGTAAGCGTTGGGATCTTGGGAGCCGGTGTCACCTCAAGTCTAAATCCATTATAAAGCAATTTAAGTGAGCAGAGAAGGGAGAGCGCAAACCCTCGTGGCCACGAATTTCATAATGTCCATGTTTGACATGCCCGGGCATCTCATCCATCGACAATATCCCACAAGCTTTAGGAAGCGTGGATTTTCAAGACAGGGAGATCATAAACTTTTTTTTTTTTGACTGTAGGGAGATCATAAGCTTTAAGAGAAGGCAAGATCATCATGTTGAAGGAAATATCTCCGTGAAAAATATTTTGAAGACTGAAAGGTAGGAATGAGAATGGATTTTTTTTTTTTTTTGTTTGATTTCAGAGAGCGGAGAGTTGGGGATGCAATTGCATGTACATTTGCTTCCATTTCTCAAATAGTAATAATCAAACTTAATTTTATATTTTATGAAGTGCCGTTTACATTCATTCTTCAGTTAGTCTGAAATTCATGTCCCTTGTTTTAAAGATTTTGAATATTTTGACAATAAGGCTCATATAGAGCTGAAGGTCAGCATCCTTCTAGATCCCTCCACTTCAGATAAACCAGGCCAGCCCTATAGTGTGTGAAGGCTCCTGCAACAACTAAGACATGAAAGAGCTGGTGGCTATGGCCGGCAATGTCAAATTTCCCAGGCTTCCATCGTTCAGGTATTCTAGTAGCATAGAGAAGCGCCCCAAAGCCATAAAGAAGTCCCATTAGAAGTTCATACCCAGTTGTATATACAGCCTCAGGCTGGTGCCTGAACGCAATCAATTTATGCAGCACTGGCACGACTCCGGACAGGCCCATGCCAAAGAAAAGTCCTGCCCTTACTGCTCGATACTCGGGTTCCTGGAATGCTGGAATCAGGGAAACGGCAACTGTTGTGCACCCAAGAATGGTAATTAAGCCGAGGTAAAAGTGGCATAAGAATGGATCACACAAGAAGGAGTAGTAAACGGGAGGATAAAAGGATGTAGAAATCAGAGCTGCAATTCCGGCATAATCCAGACGAAGCATGATATATGCCAGGCGACGAGAATGACATGACAACAGATGGCATGCGCTGCTTGACAAAAGGCAGAACATGGCCCCACTGAGGAATGCAAAAAATGGCCATCGAGGGATCGGGCGTACAAACAATGATGCAATGGTATTAGCCACCTCAGCTGCCACACCTCGCTGGAACAAAAAGATTTAGTTAGACTGACACTAATCACATCACAGCAATTAACTACACAAAAACGAGAACAAGAATGAATATTGCTAGTCCCGTTGGATAAAAGAAAGAAATATATGACAAAATTTCAGAATATTAAATACATTTCAGCCATGCATGCATTGAGCATCTCATCTCTTGTTTTAACATCTCATCAAAATCACACTTTAAAAAAACAAAAACCCTTCAAAAAACCATAGCTCATGCTCGTGATATTCATCTAATGATACATGCTAGAACCATTGTTACATCGGAAACCTGTGCAGTAAATCTGGACCCTACAAGTGGCACGGTTTGGTAAAGTAGAACGAGGTGAAGAACCGCCTCGAAGACACTGTGTTGAACTGTGGTCATCAAGCTTTCCACCACAAACCCCATCACAAGCTGTAGCATCCACTTTAAATGTATCGCATGGGTTTCACATGAGCTAAGGAGCGCCCATCCACCGAGTACGTTGTTTGCGCAGGAAATTCAAAGCCATCCTGGCAGCAGCTTCGACCATTCAAATCATCGCAAAACCAAGCCAATCGATCCATGTTGAAAGAACCATGGAAAGCTCCGTCCCATTGTGGGCACCGTCAGCAGCAGAAGTTCGCGCAATGGTCCGAGCCTCATATAAAATAGTGCATGTGGGTCCCACCAACTGCCTTAGGATAGTATAGCCGCTGACACGCTACCACAACATCTTCGCAACGCACCTCCCACTGCTGGTGATTGTTCTCCTCTATTTTAAGTAGGTAGCGTGTAAAAGCAGGGACGCAGAGAAGTCTTGTCTGCCTCTTCCAAGTGAACATTCAAGACAACCATGCGTCTGAGATGAGAGGAAGCTCCCTACAGCTACTACAAATACTAAAACTTAGTCAGTGGAAAGGGGATTCGCTCCATCTTTTGGTTGGCCTCTTCTCTCTAAACGTCCTGTACTCACCCTTTAGGGAATTTTCAGAGTTCATAGTAGAACTTGGACTATCTTGGCCAGTAGATATAAGAGAATCTCTTCGAACCACCTAAATTTCTGCCTCCTTTACTTTTCGGCACTTTATTGTTGTTCTTCTCATCCATGGTTTCTCCCCTTTCCGTTTCCTATGAGAAACTTGTGTGCCGTCTGCAAGTAGAGCTATCCCTTTTTTCTGTCAACATACACAGTACAAGCTAGGTCAACTCAAGAATCAATGCACCGGCTACTCCCACCAGAAATGACGATGTCTAGCTTCACCGATGACGTCTATAGACCAACTGGATACACTTCCCTCCACGTTACACTAGGAAATGACTCCAGGAAGCAAATAAAACTCATGGACTTCATTCTAATTGATAATACCTCTAAGTATAATGTCATCTTTGGCTGCCCTTCAATTGCGGCTTTTCATATGGTTCCTTCACGCTTCACCTCTGCATCAAATTCCCAACACCGCTCGGAGTTGCGACTATTTGAGACGACAAGAATGGAGCAAAGAAATGCTACGAGCTCAAAGCCCGACTTCACACCGACTACGTGGATCCCAAGGAACACGTGGAGCCGCCTTCCCTCAAAGGAAACGAACTTGTAATCATCATGGACGAAAAATCTATACTTGTGTCTAAAGATCTCCTAGAAAATGACTCACTATAGTGGTGCTTCTCTGATGTCTTTGCTTGGGGACCTAAAGACATGTCAGGTTCAGATTGAGGTGTAGTTGAGCACAATTTAAGCCTAAAGCCTGACCACACAACAATTCGACAAAAGAAGCGTAACTTCGGAAGCTAAAAGCAGTGTACCGTAAAAGAGGAAAACGAAAGGCTCCCTGCAGCAAGTTTCATAAGCAAGGTCAAATACCGCTCATGGCTGGCGAATTTATGTATCTCTGCATACATAGCGACTCCAAGCTAATGGTGAATTAAGTGAGGGAGCCTATTAAAGTAAAAACGAGATACCGAAGAAGTACCCATAGCTGGTGAAGAAATTCCTTCAAAGTTTCAATAAAACACTCTTACTTCATGTCCCTTGTGAATCGAATTCAACTACTAATAGCCTTGCGAAGGGAGAAGATGCGAAGATGGTCGACGACAAAAATCTCACTACCCCGGCCTACAAGGACTTTGAGGTACTAAGGCATCGAATAATTCTCGAGTTAGATGGTGGAGATAACGCAATGCCTACAAACTAGAAAGCTACTGAGAAATAAAGGCAAGGCCAAGCGGTCAGTATTCAAAGCATCAAAATACATCCTTGTAGAGGGACAACTCAACCGACGTTCCTACTCACGGCTACTCGTAAAGTGCCTTCGGCAAGAAGACTCCAAGGCTGTCCTTAAAGAAATCCACAGCAACTAATAGCACCCACACTGCCTAGCACAATCTAACATTCAGAATTATTCGACTAGAATACTATTGGCCAAACTTTCATAAGGATGCCAAAAAATTCGTCGTCGATGCTCTTGGTGCCAACTTTATTCCAACATCTTGCAAAGCCTGCTGAAGTGCTACAGCCCATAATCAGTTTGTGGCCCTTTTCAATGTGGGGTTTGGACTTCCTAAGTCTGTTCCCCAGATCTAGGAGGAATCTACACTTTTGATACACAGTCATTGACTACTTCTCCAAGTAGATTGAGGCCAAAGCCATGGCCCACCCCACCAGAACCCAAGGCGACTTGTCATTTATGTTCGTTTCGACTAAGTTAATAAGTGATAGGCTAGTGACTTTAAGAAGGGGATTTCCCTTAACTGTCGGTTGCCTGGGCGCTAAGTAATAGGTAGTAGATCTGGGACTTCGAAAAAGGAATTGCTCTTAACTGCTAATCGCTTAAGTGCTTAGTAATAAATAGTGGGCCTGAGACTTCGAAAAAGGGATCGCCTTTAACTGTCAGTCGCCTTAGCTAAGTAATATGTAGTAGGTCTAAGACGTTGAGAAGGGAATTGCCTTTGATTGTTAGTCGCCTAAGCGTTAAGTAATAGGTAATAAGTCTCGGACTTCAAGAAAGAGATTGTCCTTGACTGCCAGCACCCTAGGCGCTAAGTAATAAGTAGTAGGCCCGGACTTTGAAAATGGGAATGTCCTTAACTGCTAGTCACCTAGGCGCTAATTATAGATAGTAGACAATATCTTAAGGAAACGCCTTTGAAAGTTTGAAAGACTTGTACATAGATTTCAAGGATAAAATTTTCTTAAGTTGTTGTAGCTCCAAGTCCTAGAAAGGATAGTTCCATTGTTGCTCGCGACCTTGTAGGTGTTCAATTCCAGCACTTCGCAAATGATGAATGGGCCCTCCTAATTGGAATTTAGTTTGTCGGGAGTCATGTCTCTATAGATGATATTTTTTTAATTTGAGGACAAAGTCCCCTTGTTGAAATTGCCTCCTATATATGTTCTTATTGTAGCATTTTGCAATTTGTAGTTTGTGCTTTAGGGTTGCGAAATTCCTTATTTTTTTGAGTGTGTAAAGCTCGAACCTTCTTTTTGGGTCATTCAACTGCTGCTAAGTAGAAAGGTTCTCTAGGTTGAAGTTGCCGATTACTTCGACACTGGTGAGTATACTGCTACCTCCCCACCGAAAACAAAAGAATACGACGTTTTACCCATAGTTGGCCATTGTCTGTGGGTGACGTACTGAGGCGAATTGTATATTTATCACCTGCTCCTTGCACAGATCTTGAACTGCGTGGCTGTGTCACAGGTCAATGCCACGAATGTGTTGTTGCCCTGACTCCATCAATCAGTGAGTGTTGAGAATGGCATCACGTGAGCAGATGGTGGAGGTCAACCGCAAACTCATGAAGGTCCTCTCATTGCTATGGCGGCTGGAGCCTACCGAAGCAAAGAAAGTGATTGCAGAGTTAGAGTCGAAGTGCAAGGCACAAAAAGAGGAGCTTGTTGCGACGAGGGTGGAGGGGTCCTCGTCCTCTTAATAGAGGAGTGGTCCAAGTTGTGTTGCGATGGTCCCAGGCTGCCTGGTAAAAGGGTTAGTCGGAGGTGGGGGACTGCTCTGGTTCCTAGCCTCGATTAGCAAGCTCAAACATTGTAGAAGTTGTTTGTTGTCACCCTCGAGGGTGACGGTATTGTTGACTAGGGAGATGGTGCAACAACCTTTATCACGATTTGTCCCACCCAATCTCTAGGACGATGCAACCGGCCCCCAATGATTGCCAGTGATGGTGGGCTCGAAGACAGGATTCGCCAGGTGAATTTTGGGCCTCCTCTAGCTCAGGCCCACTAGGGGCTCCCCCAATCTTTCTGACGCCTCCCCTCGAGGCAACAGTCACTTAGCTTCGCCAAATCCACTGGGCAAGGGCCGAGTATTGAGGGGGCTAAGTTCTCTTACTTTTCACCATCGATCATCTATGTAAGCATTAACATTTTGCCAATTCGTGTCCTCACCAGAACAAAATGTATTGATCGATGAAATATTTATAGGACCTGTGGGTGACACATGCTAGCTCCTAATAATGACACACATCAATGGCCATAATGCCTCAAGGGGAGGCATATTACAACAGAACTCATGAACTCCTAATAATGACACACATCAATGGCCATAAAAAGAAGAGAGCATGTATGTAGTTTGATCAGATTAGCATATCTAGATTAATGTCCAATATTCGTATTATTATCAATTGTATCTCGTTTGTATTGAACTAACTAATTTTGGTCAGATTTAAATTAAAATTGAAACTAATTTATTGATATATATACTCTCATCTCACTCAGATAATCTGTGATAAGTTGGAAAGCAATTAAATAAACTTTATATTATTATTTTAAATTTAAGATTTTTTTTCAAATTTATTAGTTGTTGAATGATATTTTTATTTTTTCAAATTGAATTATCTATAATATTGCTTTTAGTGATATCAAGAACACTTGAAAAAAAGTAATTAATTTGAAAAAAATTAAAATGATATTTATATTAACAAGATGTATAAATTATTGTGATATATCATAGAATTACACCTTAAATATGAGAATATGATGTATTATACACATATATATACAGTTGTATTCCATTGCATCCGTATTCTACTTTTTTAAGTTTGTTGTATCATCATATCCGTGTCGCATCGTTGCATCATATCCGTGTCGCATCGTTATCCATACTTTATAGGCATCCACTTTAAATGCATCACTAGGTTTCACATGAGCCAAGGAGCGCCCATCAACCAAGTACACAGTACAAGCTAAGTCAACTCAAGAATTAATGCACTAGCCAGAGATATTTAAGGGTGCGGGTGCCATCTAGAAGCCCATAGAAATATTGGTGTTGTGCTAGCCATAGTGCTAATGGGATACTCGCAATGATGATTCATCTCACTATAAATTCGTTAGAATAGGTTGGCGAGGGATCCGGTTTTTTAGAAAAAAGGCATTTAATGCTATACATAACTGCCACCATTCCCTCTCTCGAGCTTAGCGAGCTCTTAGATGAGCACTCTTCGAGGCTGGACGACCCATTCTCTTGCACTACATTTTCCATAATAGAACTCTCTTTAAACCACCCCTAGATGGCGCCGTGGTTTTTTTGTTATCGGTTTCCACATAAAATTTTTTAGTTCCCTTTATTTTCATCCGTCTGATCTGTTCATGAGTTGTGTGCATCAATCACCATACAAAATTTGTGTAATCAAACATAAAAAGGTTTTAACTTAGAACAAGTAAATTTCTTTTAGACATGATACTGAAACTTGACCGTAGCCTAAGATAACCATGATGGTGGAAGCAGTTCTATTAGAACCTTTAAGAGAAAAGACTCTATCATGCATTAGACTATGATGTCATCACAAAGATTACCATTGAAATTGAAACAACCTTGAGAAAGAAAAGGAAAAAAAAAAGAGAAAAGCAATTCCGTACATTGGTTTGGTTCCCATGTGCCAATCGTTGGGGAAAACAGCTAGAAAGGAGTTCCAACAGATGCCAGCAGGACAAAGAAGGAAGTGAGTCAATAGTACGCAAGGAGGACTTGAGATCATTTTTGAGTCTCTGTAGATGGGACAACTGTGGCAGTGCTGGCAGGCAAGAGACCAATTCTGAATGGAGCTTGTGCAGGTCTGCATTTTTCAGCACTTCAGGGAGTTGTTGCAAGGACTGGATATCCACTACCTTTGGGACCATTATTGCTGTATATACGGTGAGAGCAAGGAAAAGAAAGAATCCAACCAAGTGCCTGAGGAAGACTGGTGTGTGAGAATACTATAGCTTAAGTTCCATGAGAACCAAACAGTTTTAAGTAACAATATCTTGCGAAGCAACAAATAGAAACGCTCATGCACAAATTTTATTTCATGATTGTAAAATACGTATGAAATAAATCATATCAAGATTATTAAAGTTAATGCAATGTCTAATCTTAAAAGAAATTAATAGTTGTTACATTAATTTGAAAATCATTTGCAAGCATCAGTGAGGTCCCGTGGTAAACAGATGCTTGGGAGAAAAAAAAAATAGTATGACAAGTGAACAAAATTTGTGGAGTCGCAAATTATTTTCATAAAACCACCAAGTTGGATAATGTGAACTTTGAAACTACAGTCACTATTACTTCATCCCATTGGGCTATCACTTTTAGCTAAAATATGGTTATGAAGGGTGCCAAAAAGAACTGTAAGCCTATTCTTTGTGGATTTGATAAATAAACTGGTTTCAATGATTTAGTATTTCACAACCATAGGTTTCATATGTCACTTGCGCCCATCCAAATAGTAGCAAACATATAAATTTCCCTACATTATATTAAAAAATGAACAAAATTGTGTATTTATTTGATGATATTGCATGTTGACTTGTCCTATGATAATGCACTGCAGAAAACAAAACGAACTAGGTTATCATAGAATTGATCAGCCTGCAATATCAACAAAATCAAAACTAACAATAACATGGGTTAACCTTAACCATCATACACAACTTTTAATATTTAAATTAAAAATATTTCAAATTTTACACAAATTGTTAAAACAAATTTTATTTCACACCGTACCAAATTTTTAAAAAAATGTACATTATTTCACATCCTACAACTTTCAAAAAAAAAACTAACTTTTTTCAAATCTTTTGCAAATTTCAATAAAAAAATATCTTATAATGAGTCTTGCTACATAACTCTAATAACATGCTGATAAGCTGACCAATCATAGTTTAAGACTTTAATTCACTGGATTATCCAGTAGATTATATTTTAATCTGCAGGATATTCTTATGAATTAAAAGCCTAAATCATGATTAGTCACACCATTAGTTAGTTATTAGAGATGCATAGCATTTTTCTCTTATAATAGGTTGACTTTAACCTGATTAAAGTTAACCAGACTAAACAAAAGCACATTATGGGTTTCATTTTAGCATCTTTACAAAAGAAAATAGGAGCTCAGCAAGTACTTGGAAAGTATCACATATCCCTCTTTCTCGTTATCACTTATATACCACAAAAATAGATACCTGCAGCCAATTAATTCAAACCATATACACAGCATAAGTTCTTTCTACAAAATGTGCTTTGTGATCCCAGAAAATTTCTTTCATTCTTTCTCCTTTACATTTCTCTCGATCTTTAGCGTGTAAATGCACACAACACAATTTCCTTCTGCACAATATCCTTCCTGATCCCAGGAAATCTCCCTTTCGCCCTTCCATTTTGTCCCAACATCTTATCACTAGAGTTGGACCATGTTGCCCTGTAGGTACACTGAGCCCAGAATTCAAATTTTCTCCATCACTTTGATTTCTCTTTGCAGATGCAAAACCTTCGTTGTTCCTAAATCCTACTTAATCAAACATGCCATCTTCAGTTTAACAATGCATCCTATAACCCAGATCATTTCACTCTGGTATACAAGTTATCACTTAATCAGAGTCAAGGAGAGAGTCAGAGGAATCAAACATAGAAACTATCATACACAATGCTAGGTATGGATGTTGAAAGCACGAAAATTCCATTTTTCATTACACATAATCGCTTTTTCAGGGGGGGAAAATAACATTCTTTTAGAAAAGCCGAGGAACATTTACTTAGACCACCTATTTTTCCCTCAGGGACAATCCTTGGCTCCTTGCAAGGATCATCGTGGCTCTAGCTTTCTCAAAATGCTGACCTCTGGCTACCTTAGTTTTCTCTTAGTTTCGGTTCTCGATCTCTCAAGATCAGAACTTCATGCACCCCTAGAAAAGCGCGTCAGATCACTGGGACAGCTCCTTATCAGTGGATGCTATAGTTGTGCGAATGATAAAAGCTCAGCAATTAGCAATGCTTGGATGCAGGCATCAGTGGTCACTTGATTCTCTTCTACCCTAGTTAGGGGATGATGCAGCTCTCATGCTTAATTCTCCACCCAAGCAATAGCATCTACTTAGCATCCACTTATACTAGGACCAAATAACACACTTCATACATGAGAATGGATGAGGTAGAAGCAACAGCGACACTAGCATCTGCGAGATCGCAAGAAAGGCTTGAATGAAATAAAAGCAGCAACAGCAAGAGAATGCTACATCTTTCTCTACTACTCAACAAGAAGTTCTACTCTCCCAATTGTGTGAACCAATTCTCCCATCATGAACTGTTGAGGCTAAGTATGTGTCGTTTTCTTAAATGAGCTATTTTTTACTTTTTATTATCATCCAAACTTCTACAGCCTAATTTCATCTTCACTCATAGGCTGCGGTGTTCATGTCTCCTCCGAAATCTACATTAGCATAATTTCATCGTCCTCCTTCTCAATCTGCCTTGAAGTGACCTCATCCAAAACTGGTTCATCAAAAGCGCCATCAACAAGAGGCTCGTCCTGAGTTGTTTCTCTCGTGGCTGGCCCTGCAGCTTCCTCACATTTCTTCGCAAACTCAAGATTTTTCATCAACTTACTCAACAACTCGATGAAGTAGTGCCCCACCAAGACCTAGGTGACTCGCTCCTCCAAAACCTTAGCTTCTCCACCCAGCTCTGCTCCCTTCATTGGAGCAATCGTAAAAATAGGGTTCTCACCTCTAGTAGGCTCATTAGAAATCTCTTTCTAAGTATTAATAGAAGGTGCACCTCCTCAGTGGTAGATTGAATCGTTGTTGTGCTGTCCACGTAATCCTTGAAAGAGAAATAAAGCAGATAGAAAACGAAAGAGAGATTGAATTGAAATTATTGCCTTGATACTTATTCACAATAATCTACCTCTATTTATAGAGGTGTTTACATGATACAATATTGGGAATAATTCCATTACATGGAAATATATCAATTAGCACAAATATAGTAAGAGCCATCTACACAATATATTACTTGTTATCTTGAGGTGCTCTAGGATTAGGAAAGATGATTTGCGCCAGAGGAGGCCAAGGATGTACTTGCTTTGAGATAAAAGATATCCGGTGGGTTGAGGCTGAAGTTCAATGCCAAGAAAGTAGTGCGCAATCTCGAAATCTCTAACAAAAAATTTCTGGCTTAAAGATTTTATGATCATAGTAATGCCTTGTTTGTCAGTATCTGTTACTAATATATCATCAACATAAATGGGAATATAAACCTTAAAAAAGAGGTACACCGATAAAAGAGAGATATATTTGTCTTGGAGCCAAAGAAGCCTTATGTCTGAAGCCAGTTGTTGAGACGATTAAACTAAGCACGAGGAGCTTGCTTGAGGCCATATAAAGATTTACAGAGATGACAAACATGAGATGGATATAGTGGATGAGTAAAGCTGGAAGGTTGCACCATATATACTGTAACCTGAGGTGAACTATAAAGGAAAGCATTGGAGATGTCAAGTTGACGGACAGTCTATTTGGAGCTAATGGCAATAGAAAGCAACAATCTAACTGGTATGATTTTAATTACTGAGCTTAAAGTATCAGTAGTCAATCCCAGGTTCTTAATGGTAGCCTTTGGCAACAAAGGCGTGCTTTGTGTCTCTCCATGAAGCCATTTACCTGACGCTTCAGTTTGTACACCCACTTACAACCTACCACATTCATAGATTAAGCATGTGGAATAAGATCTCATGTGCCATTGTGAAGAAAGAATCAAACTTAGTTGCCATTGCAACACGCCATGCAAGATCTTTAGAAGCCTGAGTGAAGCAGCTAGGTTCCACTGTTTGTATGGATGCAAGTAGTGCAGTAGGGAGTGGGTGCTTGCTAACAACAGCAGAAAAAGGGCTCATCGGTTCTGTTTGCCGATAAACGTCTACAAAAATACGAGTTCGTGTAGGTGGAGATGGGGATGGAGCAGGGCTATCATTAGGGCAGGTCATGCTTGTCAATGAAGGTGCCTTCTTGGTGTTCTCATCATGAGATAGTAGTGATGGTGAGACTTGAGGTACAAGAGGAGTGCTAGGAGAATAGTTCAACACTGGAGGGCACGTTCTCAATTCAATGCTATTAAATGTAGTACTTGAGAGAGAACTTAGGTAAGGCCCAAGGATGCCATCACTATGGAGAAAAGTTCCTAATGTGCACATAGTACCAAAATGTGTATCTGAAAAAGGAAAGTAGCTCTCATCAAAAGTAACATGCCGAGAAACATAAATCCGCTCGGCCAGTATATGTATGCAACGATAACCATAATACGTAGAACTATAACCAAGGAAGACAGTTGTGAGTAGGATTGTAGTTTGTGCTTAGTATATGGTTGTAACCAGGGATAGCATGCACAACGAAATACACGAAAAAATGTGTAGTTAGGCATGCGACCATATAATTTCTATAGTGAGGTGGTGCGATGAAGGGGAGAGGGCATGCAATTTATAAGATGAACTGCTATTAGGATTACATTATCCAAAAATTTGGTGGGTACAGAGGCATATTGCAGAAGGGCCAAAGTTGTTTCAATAATATATTGATGTTTCCGTTTTATAGACCCATTATGCTCTAGTGTATGAAGATAAAATACACAATGAATGATACCCGAGTAATCTAGATGACGGTGAAGAGCTTGATACTCTCTACCCCAGTCAGAATGGAATGAGCGAATTTTGCACCGAAAAAATCGTTCAACATGTCAATGAAAACAGAGAAATATATTAAGTAAATCATATCTAAGTTTTATGGAAAAAAGTCAAGTGAATTTACTAAAATCATCAACAAAAATAATATAATAAGAAAAGAAAATATTAAAAACAATAAGAGCAGAGCTCTATACAATAGAATATATAAGTTCTAATGGAGAAGATGACACAAATAGATAAAGAGAAAGGTAGTTTATGACTTTTTGCTTTCATGCATGCATAACATATTTGTGACAGTGGATGATGATGTAGATAGACCATATTTGTGAAAAATGTGATGAATAATGCAAAGAAAAGGACGTCCAAAACAAGCATGCCAAAATAATTTGTTGGTACGTTCCCCAATGAGAGCAATAGGTGATGGTGGAAGGTGGTAGAGTCCATTTTTAGTCCTCCCGTGATAGAAGTGTGTCTATGGCAAGAAGAAATTCAGGCTTCTAAATGCAATTTCTCCTGATGTAATTCCTAGTCTTTTCACGAAATTAACCTCCAGCAAATGAAGGGAGCCTATGGGCATCTTGGATAGTGTCCACGGAGACAGCCAACTATAGTCGACATTGAGGTTAGTCGACTTATTCAGAAGCGGCAAACCGTGTGGTTCTAAGTGTGAATCATCGGCTTTGGAGAGAAGATGAAGATCCGGCTAAACAGGAGGCAGGCTCAGTGAGGTAGGAGGCCGGCTCGATGAGGCGGGAGGCCGAGAGTCGACAAAAGGAGGGAAATCCGGCGAGGCAGGACGCCGGCTGTGCGAGGTAAGAGGCTGATTATGCATGGCAGGATAGTGCTGAGATGACAATGGCAACAAGCTTTCTGATCTCCTTCAACGGAGGCAATAACTGAGATGACAACGACAACAAGCTTTCTGATTTCCTTCAATGGATTAGGGGAATATGTTTTATGATATGGGGATGGTGACCTTTTGGATGATAGAAAAGTGAAAAACCAGTGAGTGACAATGGCGTGGATTTGTCTAGCAAGGTTGGAGGTTGGTTCTGTGGGGTGATGCCGAATAGTAGTGATCAAGGCTCTGATACCATGAAAGAGAAATAGAGCAGAGAGGAAGTGAATGTGAAAAAATTGAATTGAAAGTATTACCTTGATACTTATTCACAATAATCTACCTCTATTTATAGAGGTGTTTACATAATACAATATTGGGAATAATCCCGTTACATGGAAATATATCAATTAGCACAGATATAGTAAGAGCCAATTAAACAATATATTACTTGCTATCTTGAGGTGCTTTAGGATTAGGAAAGATGGTAATGTTAATTTCCATCTTTGCTTTTGGCTATTTCAAGAAGGTTCTAGAATTGTAATATTAGAATGATTTGATATTTACATAATATTAGAATGATCAAATATTTACGTAACACCGTTATTAACCTTTAGTGTGTCCATCATCATCTTTATCCCTTTTTTCCAAATCTAGCCCTTTTTGACTAGGGATCATCTTCCAAATCACTCATACCCAAACACGCCACCAACTTATCATCAAAATCTATCGCCGCTCACAATATGGTTTCCGGCACTTAGAAGAACAACAAAAAGGGAGAAGAACTATCTTCAAACCCTAAGGTTCTTAACAAGCCGTGGCTGCATGGTCATGAGCGCGAGGTCACTATCTCCCACTCCACCTCTTTCGCAAGGTCAAAGATGTGTGGCAACCGCCCAAACGTATTGGCTTCTTACCTTCTTGAGTATTAGCAAAGAGTTACCGTTATAATTTCTTATGGTTCTTCTGACCTTCTAATCCCTCCGAAAAACTAAAACAACAGTAAGTTTTCGTGCTCACCCATGGTATATTCCCGCAATAGGGTTTTCTAAAAGCTTGGTGTCAATTTATCTTTTTTATTTATGTTAATTACTCCTCTTACACCTAGCCTGTACTTACTGTGCAATCCCTTCCTGACGAGTAGCATACTTTTAAGTCAACACTGTTTGTGAAAAACTGAGACTATATCTTGCAAATTGTGGACATATAGATAAAAATGAAACAGAGTAATTACAAAGAAAATTTTGCAACTGAAATTACCAACCAAAAATCTCCAAAATAATCTACATATCTAAGACTATTTGAGAAAAGAAAAATGGAAAACTGCGAATAGTTGAGAGGGCAAGCATGGATGTTACATACGTCCAGACGTTAAGGGTCTCGTTGTGGATGGTGAAGGTGCTGAAGAGAATCTGCTTGAGAGGCCATTCAGATCGATAATATCCGAGGATGTATTCGTTATCCTTGAGATAGTTAGGGAGGCAATGGTATTCCACCAGCTGATACTTGACCTTCTTCCATAACCTACGGCCCTTGCCTACTTTCTCGCTTCTGTCTCTCCCCTCATGCCAACTGCTTTCAAGTTCCACCTTCTGCAGCATCTCATCCCGATCTATTCGATCCATCGCCGGCTGAAGAGAAACAAAGCGAAGGTCGATGGCTGAAGAGAAACAGAGCGAAAGTCGATCGAGAAAGGAGCTTGAGGAGGAAGAGGTGGGGTAAGGATGCGACGCCACGATTAACTGGCGGCCCGCGTTTGTACAAGACAACCGGCGAATGAAGAAAAAGGACGCCGGCATCTTGGCATGGGCCGGGTTTAATTGGGCTTTGATTAAGTCAAATCGGGCTCGGGTCGGACTTAGCTCGACTTACGGGACTACTTTTATTATCAAGTCCGCCCAATGTGCGAGCCGGGCTATCCGCGGGCTTTATTTGATTTGAAATTTTTTTTGGACTAGAGAAAAAGTATTTTATTTTTTAAGTTTAATATCAAAGAACTTTAGTTTTATATTAAAAAATGTATAAAATATAAAATAAAGTTGATTCTAATATTCATATTTGTATTAGATGTATAATAAAGTTGATTTTTGTAATTAAAAGTTTTCTTAGGCTAAAAAATATCTCAAACCAAACAAAGCCAAAGTGTCTAAAATTTATATTCAAACATAATTTAAGTCCTACACATTCTAGCATACTATAATATTGCTATTTATGTTTTTCATAATTACATATTAATATAATTTTATTTAAGTTAATAATTACAAAATCTAATAATATCTTTTCTAAGATATTAATTTAAAATAGTTAAACAAATTAATGAGAACTCTAAGCCAGTAAGTTTCATATTTTCATTCAATTTTTTCAATAATCAAAGAACAAAATTAGAATCTAATAAATATAATTTTAATAATATCTATTATAATATAAACATTATCAAAAGAAGTATATATGACAACATCATCATTTTCAATATGGGCAGGTCGGGTTTGGCGCGGGCCGGGCTTAATCGGGATTTGACTAAGTCAAATCGGGCCTAGACCGGGCCAAACCCGAATATCGGGCCAAAATAAATGACCAAACCCGTTTAAAATTTATCAGGCTTTGGCTAGCCCGTCGGGCCACCCGCCCAATGCCCACGTCTAAACAAGATGAAACTCGGAAGCTTGAGGCTGGCCTCCACGCGCACTAGTTGCAGAACCGAGAGGAACCGTGAAAGGACCACGGTCCGACATGCGCTGATGCGCAACCGTAGTTCATAATTTAGGGCTGTTATCCAATCGATTTCGAGCAATTAGAAGTTAACAAATTTTGAGCTTAGTAAAATCAGTCAAAAATTAAAATAAAATATAATTCGAGTCAGTTCAATTTGAAATGATTCAATTTTGAGCTGGCTCAAATCATGATTTGAATCAGCTCGTAATTATAAAAAAGAATGTAAAAATATTATGTAATCCCTATATTTTGAGGAAAATAAATTTTAAATCTCACTAACTAAATTATATGAAATAATATTTTATTTATATATATATTTATATTATATATCAATATTATTTATGCTATAAATATAATTTTGAGCCAAATAAAATCATATTTCGAGCAAGCTAGGGCCAACTTGAAATTTGCTCGAAATGAACTTTGAGCCAAAATATATAGCTCATAATTCGATTCAAAATTTTTGAATTGATTTTGAATTAATTAAAAAATTAAACGATTTTTGAGTTTAGAATATTTTTAATACTCTGTGCTTCATATGCGAATGCAATAATGCACGTCAGAATGCTTGTCATTAAAAAATATAATAATAATAATTTTTAAAAATATATAATAATAATAATATAATAATAACAATGTGACTTAGCTCCCACAAGTATGATTGTAAAATATTTAAATATTAAATATATTCAATAATTAAAAGTATATATTTTATAAGAATTTTTACATATAGGACATGAAATTTATACGAAATTACATATTGCACAATCAATTCGTAAATATTACTACTATCACACTATATTCATTTAAATTTTATGCATTTCACATATTTCACATATTTCATATACTTTATAATATTATATGTAAATTAAAATGCATAAATTCATTAATATTTAAATTCTAATATATATTTTTATTTTTTACTGTAAACATATCAATTTTCTTACTTCAATTATTAAAATTATAAGTCATTTGGATTTAGGATTTGCGGTCACTTGCCTAATTAGAAACTTTTAAATACGGCTCGGCATAATTAATAAGTCATTGTCAAGTACGTTTAAGTTGTTTTATTTTTGGGTAAATGTTGATAGTTTAGGTTTTATATTTCTTTATTTATATATTTTCAATAATATAGGTTAGAGATCTAAGCTGAATTTTGAAATGTTCGGTATGTTTCATCGGTTCGCAAATGAATATGGTGTTGTTGTCGTTAGTATATGTGAGATCTGCTTTGTAATTTAATATGGTAATATATGTGTGGTGATACTTTGTGGGGTATAGTACATTATTGGTCTACTGATATGAATTGAGTTTTTGTGTTGATATTTTGTTTTTTTGCCTTTATATTGTTGGCTTGATATTTTGTGTGTAATTTCATACGTCTGTTGAGTATGTGGATTTAACTATAGGCCTTTCTCTATTTTTATATATATTTCATTGCTGTCAATTATTAACTATATTAATGCTTAAAATTTTAAAACCTTATTTGGTTAGTTAATTTTTGAAAGCTCCATATCTATTCTTTTCTACTCGGAGTGTGTTTTTTTGTATGTAAAGAGCTCGTTTGTTCATGCATTTTTGTTTTTTATTTCATAACCAGCATTATAATATATGTGTCAAATATTAAAATTAAATTTTAGTTTTAGTATTAACACAATATACTGTAACACACTTACAACATTAATTTTATTTAATTTGGATGTTGATTTTTATTAAATGTATAATTAAATTTTTTTATTAAAATTATATAGAGATTAGTTTATATTTTTAATTTATAATTTATCTTTGCAATAATTTGTGTGAGTGGTTGGGGAAGTATACTGGTGACTCTTAAAGAGAGGCAATTTTTTTTTTTTAAACACCATTATCACATAGTAATGAAGAAATCGTAATTAAATCCCCACAGCCGATCGCTGGGGGATCGCACGATATGACTGATGAGTGGTTGGTCGTGCTCGTGCTGGAGGACTCTATTATTTCTTATGACACGAAAAACAAAATAAGTAGGTAGTTGCCGATTTGTGCCGCGTTAATTGCGCAAGTTTCTAGTTTGCACGCAGCCTGTGGGTGATGTTGGAGGAGATGAGAAGATTGAGGAGAGGAGTAGAGAGATGAGAGAAGCATGGGTGATAGACGAGAAATGGAGGTTTTATTCACTTTGGAATTCTCTCTTTTGATCTTCGGTTCTCTGTGCTGTCGTTCGTGGGCACAGTCATGAGATGAAGTTCGTGAGGTAAGTGAGCGTTGCACCAGGTTTTTCCTTTCGGCGGTCTTTGTCCTCTTGAGATGTTTCTAAGGGTTAGGATGCGTAGGATCGGCAACTCCGACTCCGCACACGCGTCTCCTGTCTAGTTTAGGGCAGGATTCCAGTGATCTGGTAATCAACGACATTTCGAACTATATTGGTTGTGTTCCTGGAATGTGAAATACTTGTTTTTTCATTTTGCTCTTGGCTCGGATGTTTCATAGTTAATTGTTCTTCGTATCTCTTGGCTTGAAGCTAAAGATTTAAAGGGTATTTTTCAGCAGGTCCAAAAAAGAATGAAAATATACCTTTTCGGAGTCCTTCCGTCGCAATCATTCCAGATGAGATTTTTTTGTGTTTCTCGTGTTAATTAGGTGTTATTTTTTAAATTAAATGATTTTTATGTTTAAATATAAAAATTATTATTACAAATATTGTGAAAAATAAAAGTTAACAGATGTTGACCAGTAATAATTTTAAATACGGTATAACAATAAAAAGAATAGGTATAACGAAACAAAGCCTTAGGCCCTGTTAATGTACAAATGTAGTGGTCTATAATGATATCTATTGGGCTATAATGTTACCCATGTTGGTGGCCTAAATATCTTGAAATTTTATTTTAAAAAAACTTAAAAAATTATTTGTATATTATATCTAGACACAATTGGCCGGCAATATACAGTCATTTATTTCGTCACATCCATGACAATTCGTCAATAACTCTAAATCTCCTTTATTTTCGAATATCATATATATATCTTACAACAATTGGTTTCGTATGAGTGGGTATTCAAGACTTTTACTTTTAGTTTTCTCATATATGCTTTTCTGACTTCCATTTTTTTTAAGAGTGACTTAAAGTTTTGGTCTATGCTACATCTTTTTTTTTCGTGCCTGTGTGTAATATCCTTTTTCGAGAGCAGTATGTAAGCCTTAATCCACTATGTCTGGGGTGACTCTTATCGGTGAATGCAGGTTTTTTGATTGATTCAGTATGAGTAATTTCATGTTACTATATTAATAATCTTATTCTAAGATTTAAGTGACTAAGTTACAAATTTATTTCATAGTTTTTTGTCATTATCATTTTTGATCTTTTTTTTTCTTTTTGTATATAGGACAAGAGCCAGATAATCAATTTTTCTAAACTGGAGGCTTCAATCGGATCCTCGATTTATAAATGCATTTCCACCACATCATCTAAGTTGACTTTTCTAAGTTTTTTCTCAATTGGTGCACACTATTTTTTTCTTCTTATGTATCTATTCGGTTTATTCTTTTCCGTGTATGACACAATCCTCTTATATGCCTCAATTTCTCTATACATTCTCTCATATTATATTATTTAATGCAATATTTAGGAATATTTTCAGCTCCTCTTGTCACTTGAGGTATAAACATTCAGGTTCTAATAGTAAACTGCAGCTAGGTGCATAAAATCTCCAAGAATAAATCCTAAGATACAAGAATTTTAACTTCCTTGTGGACTTATGGTAAAAGTCTTAAATAACTTCACAGTTTATAAAATTTATGCTTAAGTTTCTGGCATAGTAATCTTTATTTTTAATGCACAACACTCAACATATATAGGACACAATAATAAATTCATTTCTGGGTATTTTACTGACATCATCCTGTCTTCACCCGGAGTGAGTCTATTTACACTTAAAGTTAAACAATCATTATATAATTGGTTAGAATATAATTTCATAGCCTTATAGGGTATATTTTTAAAGTTAATATTATTTTTATTTAAATTTATTTAAGACCATAGGATACACTATAGGAATTAAGATAGATGATAAATTTAAAACACGGAAAGAAGTCTAATACACATAAAGCAAAATAAAGTATCCACACATATAAGTTTGTGATGGGCATAAGGATAGCAGGGACCCAGGATTCGCAGGTTAATAAATGTTTCATTCTCCTATATTTGTTTGATGACACCTTTTTACTGGTGGATAATCAGGATTTCTGTTCATTAGGGGTTGTTACACATGGCGTACTTACCCTGGTGAAATGAGCATTTTGCTTTCTGAGGTAGCAGAAGCTGTTTAATTGCTAAAAGATTCGAGGATCGATGCAAAGGCAACAGTAGGCACTCATATGTGATTTTTTAGCCTCTTTAATCACGTATTCTGCCTTTATGGTGACTTAAAGAAAAACATAAAGTTTATAATCATGCATTACGTTTGCATTTAATCATTACATATTTCTTGTATCTTGTCTTTTCTATTTTCATTATTTATAGGAACTCAATTTCTTTTTTCAATAAACACATGAAATCCTATGGATTCCCTTCTTTTTTTGGATAGCTTAATTATTATGCCATGAGAATACTATATTAATATAATATGATGTAAACATCTTTTGTAACAGTCTGGTTCTCAAGTGGCTTATGAAGTTGTATTGTTTTAATTGGATTTGATTTTTTAGGAAGTTTGGGCTCGCACTCAGATAGGGGATACGGGTATATCACTATTATCAATGATACTATAAGATTGGGGAACCAGCTGACGAATTGCTATTGGTGTGCTCCATGATAAAGCTCTTCTCGTACTTTTGTATTTTATTGTTCACTATATATTGTGTTACTTACAATCTTACCAGGGTAGCGTTTGAATATATAATTTGTTAAATAGTAAAACTAGAGTGAGTTGGATAATATATTTATATTTTGGGACACAAGGCTCTTGGTTTTGATTGGGGGATGTTAAAATTTTCTTTAGGTTGAGTATAACGCCGAGAAATGATTGTCTTTATTGACTTAAGATAACAATATCAGAGTTTTGTAATGTGGATCATATAGGAGTGATCAGATTTGTTTTAATAATATATTGAAGGAGTTTGGTATATGGGTTAATTAGTTGAATAATTAGCTAAATGGTTATAGTTGAATTTTAGAGGTGGAATTATTTCTATTTGATTATAAATAGTTGTTGACTTTAAAGATTAAATTTGGTGTTTAGAATGTATATAGAACACTAATATTGAAATGGGTTGATTATAAATTTTATAATTTAATTAAAGTATAAAAATCTATATATAAATAGATATATTTTGCTTATTTTTTTGGCGCTTTTTAGCTTAAATTGATCCTTGTATGTAGATAACTGAGAGGAATCAAATGTTTGTGAGGGGGGTTATATATAATAGTTTTCATCAATGAACACTTTGTTGATTGTTGACAGGTAGATGTGGGAGATAGGAGAGAAGATGTGATAGAACGAGTCGAAGGGAGGAAGTTTCCGGGAAGATGGCGGGCAAGCACATGGGTGGAGCCTTGTAATAGAGGCTCAGGGGGGAGGGTTTTCTGTTCCAAGGCAACAGAAAACAACAGAGATTTTAAGGTGCGAGGTTTCTGGTATTGAGAGTGGGTCGTGTCCGGGTGTGGGGTGAGCTCTCTCACTAGTTGGATAGATAGTCACGAGTTCACCCAGCTCACATGCTCGCACACGGGTTTTTAGGGAGGTTGATTGTTTAGTAAAGAGAAGATAAGGACAAGAGTATGGAAGAAGAGAAATTCCAAGTGCTTCATATTGTGTTGGATGTGTTTAGGTGTGTTAAAGGGAGGCGCTGGTATAGCAGAGAGGAGGAATCCCTTCGAGGAATCCCTTTCTTTTGGGTTATTCCTTGTTTTTCTTTCTTCTGTTGCTTTCCTGAACGTCCTCCTTTTTTGGCTTATGGGATGGTTCATTGGTTTTTTATAGCCGTTGACGACGCGTAGCTCCCCCTGGTTTTTCCGGAGGAGAGTATATGGGTGAGCTCACGAGGGCCGTGGGTTCGCTGTCGCTGGAGAAGTCCGACAGGCTGGTAGCGAGGAGGATGACGTATTTTTAATGGCTGGTACTTTCCTGGGCGAAGAGCGTCTATATTCGGAGATCGGTCCGGACGTTAGGTTGAAACTTGATTCGATAGGCATTACCTCGTACCTCGGGGTCCGAGGTTATGAGATTATTCTTGGTTGTCGTGGGGACATGTTTGGTGCGTATTCTCGTTGCGCGAGATTTTGACCTGGTCAATTAATTGCAAACGTGATAGAACTGAGATAGCAAACTACAATTCATATAAGACAGAACTGTCAGGCGCCATTCGCGTTCGGCCAGGATGCAGCGCAGGAACCACGTGTTTAACATCAGCCCTCGCCGCATTGCAGGGGCGCGAAATTTAATTATGGGTCCTGGAATGCGACCTCGCGAAGGTGGATCGAGCGCTGCCCAAGGTCTGCAAGGAAAGAGATGGGGGCAGAGCTGTTGGCTTCGGCAATTCTATCCTTCCAGTTTGGTGAGGTTTTTCTGAAAGAAGGTGAGAGTGACATGAAAAAGAAGATGGCGGAGAGAAAATGGAAGGTGCTTCGCCTTCTAAGAAAGAGCCGGGAGCACCAGTTGAGGACGACCGCCGTCGCTGGAGACGGAATAAGGATGCTAGATGGCGGGCGCGCCTTCTCGGAGGTAAGCAAGGCCTATCGGCTATAGGCGCGTGGTGGGCTATGTAACAGACAATTGAGTCCCTCCAAGGGTACCCGAGGAAGCCGAAGCCGGCGCGTAGTGGTATAGTCTCTGAATTCCAGTTAGCACACGTCCGAAGCCAAGGAGTGAGGGAGGTGGTTTTCAGATTATGTAGATAATAGCTTAGTGGAGAGGAGTTGGACCAGGGGAGGATATGCTCAGGGAATGAAGAGTTTTTGAGGGGTTCCCTCCGGTGTGAGTTTCTGAAGAATCAAGGGCTCATCGGGAAAAAGGTTGGTTTCGGGGACGAGGGGTGAGCCCCCTCACCGCTTCTGGTTTCAGGGGGATAAAGGCGGAGAAGGTGGTGGGAGAGGAGAGGGGTTCCTCCTGGCCGTTCCCAGCACCTCCCTTAGCGTCGGGGGCGTTTTGGAGCGTACTGGGGGACCTGGCTGAGTGAGATAAGGCGGGGCATGAGAGAGGAACCCTCTCGGGACACCTCCGAAGTCCTGGAGGTGGTGAAGTCTTTGAAGGGAAAGGAGATAGCAGAAATCCTACTACATTCAGAGGATTAAGGGGGACTCAGGAGGATGCTTTGTCTCAAGTTACAAAGTGTTTCTCTGAGTAATCAAGAAGGAGGAAGTTGGGAGGGGCTCTTCAGCTGGTAAAGGCTGATTTAGCTTCTCCTGCCCGGTTAATGCGGAGTGGGCTAATAAAAGTGAGATTGCGAGGGAGAGTTTTAACCGATCTGGCTGATGTGAGCCAGCCCACTCGCGCACGTCAAAGAGCCGCTCCAAAAAAGGTTAAAGGGATTTGGGACGATTGATAGGGAGCAATATTTTTGAGGGAGGAAAAGAGAAGAGTGTCGAGGGAGTGAACTGACTAAAGGTCAAAGGAGTGCCTTGTCAGGAGGCGACAGAGGTGGCTCTCGAGGCTCGCCGTCGGGTTCAAGGAGTTTTTTTGAAACTGAAGTTCGCATCACTGCGGGCATCCTGGTGGAGAACAGTTCTGGATGGCGGGTGGCGACGTATGAGGAACGGGAAGAGGGCAGTGAAGATTGTCAGCGGCCTCCCGGTGGGTCGCCATATGAGTCTCAAGGCGCTTTGATGCTCCTTCGCTGCAGGCATTGGTTGACGTAGGTACCTTCTGGACCGGAGAGCAATCAGGGATCCAGGGTTCTTTCCTTCTGTGGTCCAAGGGGCTCAGACAGGTTCTTTGGTGCTGGGAGCTGTCCTCCTGAGGAGATTCCTCCGTCAAGGTCTACGCAGTTGGGGGAGTTGGCCTCACAGGCCGGGTTCTTTCGGGGGAAAGCCTGCGACTCTTCTGGGAGGCCAGAATGGCTAGTGCCGGACGCGATCCTTTCTGGAAGGCTCGGTAGGCGGTAGCGTGGTTCGTGCCGACCGGTAGGGGTTCTTTATCCTCGACCAGAATCCACCTGCTAGGTAAGATGATTCTTCTTTTTGGAGGCATTGGCAGTAATCTCTTTTCCAAGCAGATAGTTCCAATGATGCTGGATGAATACTATAAGCTGTGGTGAGGGAAACTGAAGAGTCTTCGGGGGTGACGGGCCTTCCTCCTCAATCAGCTTCTCTGCGCACTAGGAGATGATTCTTTCTTGTGGGGCATCAAAACGGGATCGACTTTCAGTAGATTGGCCTTAATGAGGCTGCGAACCTCTAGCTTGAGGTGAGGAAACTGAGGAGTTCCGCCAGAGAGATCTTCTGCCTGCGGTCAGCGGAGCAGTGGATTGTCTTCAAGAGGAGGAGCGCCTGGTTAAGAGGTCTGAGTTCATTAGACTGGTGTTAAGAGTTCTGAAGCCTTGTATCTTTTCTTTTTGTTTTTCCTGTAACTGCATGAGAGGAACATGTGGGACAAAGAGAAAATTGTATCTAAATTCTATCATGTTTATGAAATGCGTTTTTCATTTTCAAGCACAATCTGTTGTGGATGAATTCTCCTGGGTATGTTTCCTTTTTCGTGTTTTGAATCACGAAGTTTTTTAGAAGAAAAATACATGAATTCATGAAGTAAAAAGATTTAAGGTATGTAACTTCAAAGGCAAAGATCCAAGTAGGTGGCGAAAAAACTATCTTTGAATCCCGTAAACGATATAAGAATATGAACAAAGGAAAAACCATCAGCGCAACCTTTCGTGGATCCGGATGTATGAACACGAACAAAAGAGGAAAAACAACCTTCGTGTCCGAGTCTATGACATCGAACAAAAGGGATAAAACCAACCTTCGTAAGTCCGATTAAGTGTGTAAAAAAAGGTTGATTTCTTGAGGATAGAGGGGAAAGGGGAAGGAGTGGCGTTTTTTTGAGAATCGTCGCGCCGCTCTCGATTCAACTGGGAATTGGTTTCAAAAGTGAACGATGGTCTGAGATGCTTGCACGTTTAACCCAGGAGATCGAGAATGGTTTGTAGGAGACAAAAGGTCGCACTCGTGCCCTATACAACAGCTGTTTGAGCGAGAGTTCTTCTTCTTTCGCAGAAAAACCCTAAGTTTCTGAGAGGGAGAGAGAGACCGGCTCACCTGCTTGAAAGGGAGGACTGAGCGAAAGGAAGAACATGGGGGAAGGGAGATCGAGTGGGCCGGCTTGGCGACGCTTCCAGAAGATGCTTAGTTCCTCACCTAGGAGTCCCTCATTGATGCGAACATTGAAGTGGCTCATCGCGACCAAATAGGGTTCAGTGGGGATATCCTTGTTTTATTATGGTCAATCCCGTCTGCCTGCCGCCTTGACTCTCCCGACCAACACAGTCCCGCCTGAGGGGGCGGTGTGCAATCTCTCTCAACACACAACGAGGAGAATGGAATGTATTTTTCCCTGATGTCAACCATTTACCCAATTGATTTAGTGAATTAACAACTAGTGTCTCAATTTAATACAGTTATTAGCAAATCTTCAAAAATGACGCAAATATGTACATCACAATTTCATTCTGTCTTTCACATTAACAATTTACAACACCGTTGCGTTCTAAGGACTACTTTATGCCTCCAATTTCGATTAAGATAGCTATTATCTACAAAAAAACATGCATCTATGAAATCCCCACGGACCCGAATATGCCTATAACAAAATCTCAGTCCAATGAAAATCTTTAACAACTAAGTTTAGCAGTAATAAGGGCAAAAAATAAATTGGTCAGGGTTGAAAAAAACTTTCCACATTACACACAACCAGCAAGCCTAATCCCACTGAAGGTGGGGTCCAGCTACGTGAATTCTTATGGTTTTTCATTGCGATCTAAAAGTCAATTAACAAATATATTATCTAAATCTAATTATACAAACATCAACTGCCTTAAGTTTAACCAAAATAAATAAACCGAGGAGGGATTATTTAAGAAATTGAGTCGTTCTATTATTTTTAGGAACGGCCATAAAATATGCCATAATAAGAACTTACGAACAATAAATTTACTAGGGATGATATACTGCCGT
>KZ452026.1:2116891-2129573 GCA_002786265.1 Apostasia shenzhenica
GCCAAAATCTTAAATTTATTTTAAAAAAACTTAAAAAATTATTTTATATTTCATCTCACACAAATTCCAACATTAAACAATCACTTTATTTCACATCCAACACAATTCTCAATAAATCAATCAACTTTATTTCACATCATACACAATTTTTAATATAACCAACTTACTTTATTTCACATCATACACATTTTTTAAAAATGACTAAAAATTCCAACTACATCTTCTTTTTTTTCCTATTACCAAACAGAGCCTTAATCCCACTAGTTGGGGTCGACTACATGAATCATTTGTTTTCATTGTGCTCTATTAATTAATAAATTCTTATCTAAGATTAAGTGACTAAGATTACTTTTCATAGTTTTTTGTCATATCTTATTTGATCTTTTTTTTCCTTTTTGTATATGGACAAGATCCAATAACTCAATTTTTCTAACTGGAGCTTCAATCGGCCTACGATTTATATGTTCAAATCATCTAAGTTGACTTTTTCTAAGTTTTTCCTCAATTGGTGCAACACTAATTTTCTTTTTGATATAATCATTTTTCGTTCTATTCTTTCGTGTATACACATCCATCTTAATATCCTCATTTCTATAACATTTATTTTATTTATATGTTTCCTCTTTGCAGGTCAACATTCAGCACTATATATCATCGCTGGTCTTACTACAGTTTTATAAAATTTATCCTTAAGTCTGGATGAATTTTTTTTTATCGCACAACACACCAGAAATATTTCTGTATTTTACTCATCCTGCTTGAATCATACTAATAACATCATAAATTTTAAATTCCTAAATATATTTAAAATGTTAAATATGTATTTTTAATTTTTTAAACTGATAACTTAACGTAATCAATTAAAAAGGACTTAACATGAAAAAATTTTTATGTAGGAGAGACCCAGATGATATGTTTTCATTTTTATAGACTTACGTAGAATCTAGGTTCTGTCAAAGGTCTAAATGGAATTACCCCAATATTTAACCTTAAATAATCTGCCTAAGTAGTAAGAAAAACATGTTTAGGATATTTTACATACATATTCTTGAATTCTTGTTCTTTTTTCTTTATAGACTCAATTCTTTTTCAATAACACATGAAATCCTATATTCCTTTTTTTTGTACAATTTATCCCCTGCAAATCTTCTAAATGTAACATAATTAGGCTTGTCTTCAAAGTTTTGAAAGGGTTTTTTATTGATTTTGATTTTTTAGAAGTTTGTTGCTAAGGATACGTATATACAAAATCTTATAAATATATTTGCAAATGTATGCATGATAATATTTTTATTTTTTACAGATCTAAGAGGTTAAATTGTAAAATAAAAAAATATGATATTTAGGGCTTGTTTGATTGGGTGTTAAATTTAGGTAAGGAAAGAGAAAATATTTTATTTTATAGAGTTGATGTCAAAGAAATTTATTTTAATATTGAGAGTTGTGTAGGATGTGAAATAAAATTGATTTTAAGGTTGAAATTTGTATTGAATATAAAATAAAGTTGATTTTTAAGATTAAAATTTGTGTTGGATGTGAAATAAAGTTATTAAATTTTATAATAAATTTAAAATATTATTAAAATATAATTTTGCTTATTTTTGGGCTTTAGCTAAATGAGCCCTTAGTATAAATGAAGAAGAATTGAGGGGTATATAAATAATTTTCATCAATGAAACTTTTTTGTTATTGTTGACGTAGGATGTGGGAATCCCGGGGAACACCAAAGAGAAAGAGAGAGTTCCGGAAGATGGCGGCACGCAAATGGGGGAGCTTGTTAATAGAGGCTCAGGGGGAAGGTTCTGTCCAAGGCAACCAGAAAAGCACACAGAGATTTAAGGTGGTTCAGGGAGAAAATCCCTTACGTCCACCGATTCGGGTGTCAGCGAAGAGGTTCACTAAAGTGGGAAAAGTAACCCTGAAACAGGGTTTTATAACAGTGCTTGTTATAAAAAGAAGAGGAAGAAGAAGAAGAGAGGTCAAAAGAGCTTCTCAGTTGGGGCTCTGTTACAAGAGAATGAGAAAACTAGCGAATCCTCGGAGATATCCCCTTCTTCTTTGTTATTTCCTGTTTTTTCTTCTTCTGTTGTCTTCTGAACGTCCTCCTTTTTTGGCTGGGACTGTTCATGGTTTTTTATAGCGTTGACAACGCGTAGCTCCCACCTGGTTTTTCCGGAGGAGATATATGGGTTGAGCTCCGAGCGGCCGTTCGCGATCCTGTCGCTGGAGAAAGTTCCGCAGGCTGTAACGAGGAGGATGACGTCTTTTAATGCTAGGTCTATTCCTGGGAGAAAGAGCGTCGATACGGAGCATCGGCGGAGTTAGAGTGAAACTGATTGCGATAGCGCATTCACCTCGTAGCCCTCGGTCCAGGGTCCGAGGTTATGAGATCTATTCTTGGATTTGTCGTGGGACGATGTTTGGTCGATTCTCGTGCCCGAATTTGACCTGGGTCAATATCCTGCAAACTGATAAGGCTGAGTAGCAAACTAATCAATCAAGTACAGACCTGTCAGGCGCCACGCGTTCGGCCAGGATGCAGCGCAGGAACCACGTGTTTAACAGTTATCAATGTCCATCTAATGTCTGTGTCAACTCTCAACTTGAATGATTTTATTGCAAAGGAAAAAGATGCAAGTTGTTAACGTTTGGATTCCCACATCATCTCCTCTTTGTACGTGGCAGATATCTAGAGTACATAGTTAAGGTATAGGTCAAAGTCTAACAAGGTGGAAGACCAAAATAGTTTATTCGACAAACTTATTTGACAAGTCTATTCTACTTCCTTTTTTCAGCAAACATCCAAATGCGGTATCGATCAATTGACTATCTAGCCGATTTCTTGTATAAACTTAGTACATGATAGGTCATTAGTAACCACATCTCTGAATGGCCCCTTTTAACATAAAGTTATAGTTTCTTTTCAGTTGACGATTGATTTTGGTGGACAGAAAGACATGAAAAGAATTTATGAAGGGATTAAAATGACCTTGAACGTGCAGCTTCTCGTGCTGGAAATTATTATGTGATATGTTTTTCTTCCACTTCAAAATAGAGGAGGAGATTCAGTGATGGAAAAATCTGACAACAAATATCACAGTTGTCAATCTACTACTCTCATTGAGATAAGAACTCGAGGATTCTTCTAATCATTCACATAGGAATTGGAATTCTTCTTTTCCTTAGTTAAACTCCTATCCAATATTTGTAATATTGTTGTCTTAGATCCATATTATACTCTTTATAGCACATTTTTATGCCCTCTACCAAAGGTCATGATTTATGACCTTCATTTAACCTTAGTGCTTTCGTTGAAAAATTTGATTTTTAGAGCCTTCGAAATCTTTTCATAAAGTCAACGGACAAACTATTGAAAATAATCTTAGCTCCACTAACAAGTAACAACAGTAACATGGAGGCCCATCCTCTTCTGTTTGTGATATAATGAATAGATTTTTAGTTTGATTATTGAAATACATTTCAAGCCTAAACCAAATTAGACAGAAATAAATGAAATTTTAGGGGGCTCTAACTTGTTCCTTTAACAGGTGAATTCCTTTAAAAAATAGTTAACTACTTATCGGACTCTGGGTTTGTGGATATTTGACATTGGTCCATGTTTTTAAAATTGTTTCGTTCAGGTGGGTGTGAGGGAGGTAGGGAGGGAGGGAAGGAGAGCGTAGTTGTGACGTCCGTACTTGTCACTCTATTAAATTACACACACAGGTAGAAGAGAATTCGAAGAAGACAATGGAAGAAATAATAATTAAGTCAAAATAGCTATTAATATTAAAAACTACCATGAAGATCACAAAGCCTACAATGTGAAATTAAGATAAACAACTAGAAAGATTAAATAAATATTTGAGCTTAATCAAAGGTTCTACTAAGCAAATAGAATAAAAGGAGATAAAAATAGTCTAATTTTTCTCCTGAATAACTTTCTTCTCATTCTCACGGTCTTGTGCACCGGTATGTGCAACGTTAGTGATGAGAGTCTGTTAGAACTGACTTATAGGTCTTACACGAATAAACCTTTTGCAATAAAAGGATTCAATAATAACAGTGGTATAAACATGTCAGTATGATAGTACAATATGTTTATTAATTATAGTATGCAATAATAATGAGAAGATGTAGCATGAATAGCATAACATGTATGACATAAATATGCAATAGAATAAATAAAGATGTAAGCAAAGTGAAATTCCCATTTATTTTTATTCATTTTTGAAATTTGGGCTCGTGATTTCTCGTACTACGCTTTATCATCACCCCCTAGCCTCGTAGGTAATGAACATTGTTGCTCTCGAATATATGTGAGGTTTTCTATATAATGGCGACGTACCCACTTTAGTAGCAACGTATTTGTAGTTTGGGAGTCGTCACCCTCAGCCCCATAGGCAATAGACATCGTGGGGTAAAACCGACTTAGGGTAAAACCTACCTTTGAGTCATCATGATTCTAGGTTTTCTTGAGATTTGGAGAGAAAAGATCGTTCCAAACGAAGGGATCTAAATCTAGATTGAGAAAAGATGTCGAGATAGCAAAGATTCGAAGAGAAAATCATCGCTTTGGGCAGATCCAAATGCCTCTTCCTCTTCCACATGTCTCTCTATCTTTCTCTAGGCCAGTGGTGGTTAAAGGAGGGAGAAGATGAATTGGTGTTTTTAGGGTAAAAAACTCTTTCTTTTTATTACACAATCTGGGGGTAGTTTGGTCAATTGCTTCTAGCCTTAATTTAAGGATGTGGTTAAGGGAATTTAATAGGTGGATCCAATTTATGTGCATCAGCTGCTTCCAGACAGGAAGGAGAAACAAAGGACAAAGTTACTGTGTTTGTTGCAGGTGCAACTGGTAGAGTTGGTTCACGTACTGTAAGGTTGTGTCTGATGGTAAATCTTTTGTGCTTGATGTTGACACATTAGTAACGGACAATTTTCTATCTCAGGGAGCTCCTAAAACTTGGTTTTTGGGTGCGAGCAGGTGTTCGTAGTGCTCAAAGAGCTGAAGTACTTGTTCAGGTGTGCATTGTTTTCACTTTTCATTAGCCATTTTGATAAGATTATCTCATAATATCCTTTGTTATTCTGATGTTCCTCTACTTTGCAGAGTGTCCAAGAAATGATGCATGATGACAAGGCGGAAAGTTCTGGAATGCAACGTAAGATGAGATGCATGCAAGAATTCTCTTCCATATATAACTTTGGATTTCACTTCACCTTCAAAGATTCTTTGCACACAAGTTCTTAGTATTTCATAATGCAAACAACAATTGCATTTTGGTTTCTAGACCAGTTATTGAGAAACTTGAAATCGTTGAGTGTGATTTGGAGAAACAAGAGAATATCAGACCAGCCATTGGGAATGCCTCAATAGTTGTTTGCTGCATTGGAGCCAATGAGAAGGAGGTTTTTGATGTGACAGGACCATTTCGCATTGACTATAGAGCTACTAAGAGCTTGATTGAAGCAGGTATCGAAGACTTGATCTCAACCTTTTTAGTTGCAACGTCAAATATTATTTATCCTCACTGAAAACTGATTCATTTATAACGTCATGTCCTTGGTGGTTCTAGTAAGGTATGACAAGGTCAATCTTTCATCAAAGTTTTCTATGGTGCTTTCTAATCAGTTTTTATTTGTGTTTCAAGCTCTCTTTTGTCAAGCATACATGTTTATTTTACTCTTCATACTTGTCAACTTCATTTACTTCCTAAGCATTGGCACTTATGTTCACCACTGAATAGGTCTTCATTGTAAAGCACTAGGGACACTCTACCATAAGAAATCCCAAATAATTTGGCACTTATGTTGAAATTCATTTGGTTAGTGTAGCTCCTTAAGGTGAGGGAAAGACTCTTTGATGACATTTTTTGTATTGAGATTTGTGTAAGAAATGAAATAAAGTTACTTTTATTTTGGGATATGCATTCGATATAAAATAAAATTATTTTTTATTTTAAAATTTTTGTAGATTTGATATAAATTAGTTTTTAATGTTGAATTTTTTATATGATTTGAAATATTGTTAGTTTAATGTTGAAATTTGTGTATTATGTGACCTACAAGATTAATTTTAACTCAAGCTGAAGTTAACCTAAGAAACAAAGTTAACCTAGGAAACAAACAAGGTGATTTGGCTATCATTGACATGTAAAGGAAATGCAAGGGGATTCATGTCACAATATTCAAAAGGGAGGAAGGAATAGACCAAAAATGATTTGGGATGCTTGTATCAAATGACCTTGAATTACTTGCACTCAAGGAGAGTTGTTTTACATAAAGATGAATGAAGAATAGAAATCTATGTAGAAGCAATTAGTTTGGGAATCCTTCTTCTTCTTGTTGTTGTAATGTAGTTCCATGATTAAACCTTATTTTATGATTGACCATTAAGCTATAATTAACCATTTATATTGGAGATTGTCTTGTTGGTTCTTTCTTTAAAACTATTTACAGTATTTAGTTTTTCTCATGATGCAGCAACTGTTGCAAATGTTGATCACTTCATCTTGGTCACCTCTTTGGGAACAAACAAGATTGGTTTTCCAGCTTTTCTTTTAAAGTAAGATTGTGCAAATGTGGCAAAAGCAAGTATTTTTCATTAGGTGGTGATGGTGGTTGTTTTATTTTTTTTTTTTTTTTGAATATATAGATAGAAATATTTTTATTAAGAGTATGTCTCTTATTTGAAGAAAAAGAGCTAAGATTCCAAATCAGTACTGAAACTTAAGTCTTAGTTTTTACCTTCCCTTGTGTTTCTTTGGAACCTAAGTACCTAGATGCGAACGCTGTTTTGATTAAAGAGAAAATGCCAATGGAGTTAAATAATTTATCTGTAAAATGTTGGGGAAATAGCTCCTGGTTCTGAGTTCTTGTTGATACTAGGGGTATGCATCAAAATCTCAAGCCTATATGGTATGACCTATTAAAAATTCTCAGGATAGTTGGAAAGAATGCTATCATTTGGACTTACCTACATATATTTTTTTTTTTTGATAAAAAACTTACCTACATATTTGGAGGTCTATTCCATGTTAAATGTAATTAGCTAGCTCTACACTTTTACAGTGCAAGGAAGTGGGTTCATCTGTCTCCAGGATGCTAACAATTTTAGCAGTAGGGTAGTGCCTTTTGGGACCTCTCCTCTTCTTCCACGGTCTAGAATCAATCTTGGTCAGTGCTTGAAGGGTGCATGATTCATAATATGCCCCCTAGGGTCAGTGTTACTACAATGTCTAGGAATCATTCATTTTCAAAATGGCTTATCTAGCATCAGCATTCAACCCCTATTCGTTAGAGTCGCTAATTGAACAGTGTTACTCAGAGTACTTTTTTCTCTTCCAGGGTCTGGGTCTTTCGTTCTCACAATGCATTATGGTAGCAGTAATATGATAAGTAGAAGTAAGCGCATTTCTTCTAACCTAGGGTCATCTGGTCCAGCATTAGTGAAGTGTTTGTCAGACTAGTTTCTATCCCCTTCATCAGCTTGTGTAACATTTTCGAGTGCCTTGAAGACCTTTTTAGTGAAGAAGCAGTCATAAATGATGTGGGGAAGGTCTTTATCTAGCTGGCAACCCCACAAACAATGGGAGGTGGTTGCTAGTCCCCTTCTTCTGAGCCAAGAGAAAGTAGGGATGACATTGAGGAAAAGTCTCCAGAGAAAAGTAATGAAGCTGTCTTTACTTTCGAGGCCCACTTGCATGCTTCCTCCTAGCCCTTGAAGAGGCCTCTATAAAGGGCCACCATGGGGACCCTCTCAGTATCGAACTGGAGCCAAACTAAGGTGTCAGCATCCTTTGCCTCAAGCCGGGAAAGTCTAGTGAGTCTAGTGACAATGTCTAAACCAAATACATGTCAGACAGTTTCCATTTCCCACCACCATACTTGTTGAGGAGATCGCTCACATAATCAGGAGGGAGGTGAGTCATATTGACAAAGGTAGGCCACTTATTAAGAGGGAGGGCATCAATCTAGGCATCATTGAGGGTAGAGCACTAAGCTCCAGACCCAATCTTCCATCGGGTGTTATTGATCACCACCTCACCTTCTTAGCAAAAGAGCTTCGATTTTAAGTGTAAATGGTGAACGAGACTGTCCATTCAAAGAAATAGTAGTCCGTTTAGTTTGCGCTTTCCTAACATAAAACTTACCATTCGATTAGAGTATCAGACTATTCGTTAATTTATTTCTATTTGTACACAAAAACTTTGAGTGGTCTGTTCGTTGCTGAATTAAACTATTTGATATGAGACCGAACCATCTAATAATTTATTTCAGACATTCAACGCAATCAGAATGGGATGTCCAATTCAGAGATTAGACTGTCCATTATCCTTCCTTGGCTTTTGCGCACTAGTGAACAAACGGTCCAAAAAGTTTGACTATCCATTTATGTATTCTCACCGAATTAAAAAGTTAATTTATGTATTTATAATTGTATTAAAAATTGATTTTAAACCTAGGATTAAAATGGCTATCTATCCTTTTATATGATGATCCTAAACTCCTCCTTAAAACTACTTATGTTTTGATTCTCCAAGTCTCCAAATTTCTTGTCCTCTATTTTCAACTTTATCTTGTTATTCCATCATCTTTCTTGATTTCAAATCTGTCCAAAAACATTACTCGAAGACCACATTAGTAGAACCATTATTTAGTTTGTTGTCATCTAACAACCAAGCTTTTGGGGCTAACAAGCACAACTTTCAGCAAGCAGAAATTCATGCCTATTGTAGCATTCTATCCTTGTATGGACCGCTTTTCCTTAAAGTCACCTCTTACGCGAAAGAACCTACAGAACTTAGAAGGAAATTGAGTGTACTAAGACGCAAGAAAAAGGAGGATTAGACTAAATTGACAGAAGAGCAATAAAATCAACAAGACAGTCTTGCGCACTTGCATTTCTACTCGAGCGTGTACACATACATCATCTTTCCAATTGGGCATCAGCAATGAAGTGTTGCACATAGGCAAACAAAATTCTAATCCAGCTGTGTGAATTTGCGATCAGAACTCAGAGCTTGCGCATTTGTGATTATTATCCGAAGTGTTTGCAAGCTCGGTAGAATCGGCAAACCCCAGGAAGTTGTGGATTGGGTTGTTTAGCTAGTTCAATGGACATTTTAGGGTTTGAAGGTTAGAGTTATAAGCCCTAGAAACAAAATGCTGAGTCTAATGTTTATTGTCCTTTTTATGATAAATTGTAATAAATAAACTCTTTTATACAAGACATCTATGAAGTACGGACAAAATATAGGGACACGGGGACATGATTTTTCAAAATATAGGATACAAACACAGCATGATATGCCAAATATAATAATAATAAAAAATTAGCAATTAATACTTAAAAAATATATAAATATAAAATAAATTTGAATTTTTAAGTATTAATAACTTGTAAGTAGCACAAAAGTCTCATGTGGTCAAGCTAAGAACTTAAGAAGAGATATTATCGGTATTGAAGAGATTTGGAATGTAAATTTAAAGTTTACTAAAATGAGTGAGACAATAAGTAAAAATACAATTTTTCTTATTAAAACAACAACGACAAACATAACAATAAGAGGAGGTAAGAGCTCTCAGCTTTGCGACGATGAGAGAAAGACAGAGATGAAGCTAGAGTTCCAGTCTTTTTGCTATTAGTTCATTTTCGTGAGGCTTAAGGACAGCGTGGGAGGAAGAAATTTGATTTAATTTAGCTAGCTTAGAATTTTAATTTATATTAAGTAAAATTTTAATAATAATAATAAATTTTAAATATTAATAAAAAAATAAAGAGAAGGTAGATGTGTCTATAGGTTTTAGTTTTATGTTTATATTATTAAAAATATAATATTAATAAATAAATTTAACATTAATATTAAATATATCAAATTCTATCCTATTTGTGTCTTAAAAGAGCCTTGTATCCAGAAGTATTTTAGAAGTGTCTCAGAAGTATCTTGTATTATAGAAATGTCCTCGTCTCAGAAATATCTTGAAGGTGTCTCAAAAATATCTTAAGATGTTCCGAAGTGTCATTGCGTGTTCAAGAAGTATCTTTTAATTTTTTTAATATTATTTTATTAGGACACGCCACCTGACATGTCCCACACAGTGTCCTCACGTGTTCGTGTGGACACAAATACGGCATGATTTTTTGAAGTGTCCGCACTTCATAGCAGGACATCATTAAAAAAAGACTACCTTTTTTAGTATGTGTTAAACGTAACACAGATAAATGTTCACCAGTGTTTATTAACACGTTCAATTTGTACAAGTCGTGCCTCAACTATCCACTTTATTGTGATGGTCAATTTGATGATATACTGAATTAGCATTGTCAATATCAGAATGTGAGGATCTACGCTATCTAAAATCTCATAGCATATTGATTAACAAATTCACCTTGGACAGACTTCTTGCAATATGTCAGAATTACATTAGTGCATGTTTTCTGAATTTACACATAAGACTTTTTGTCTTGTTTTTCAACTTTATTAATTTGTTCTACTGTTGATTGACTAAAGCTTATTTTGGGGGGTTCTAATATGGAAGAAAAAGGCTGAAGAAACTCTTGTTGCAAGTGGCATTCCATACACAGTAAGCAAAACTCTGTCTGAATCATATGCAATAACCAGGGCTCAACTTTGCATTGAAGATAATTTGAGACTGCTATATCTTTGTTAAGTTCATTTGTTGTTGCTAAAACTCAGATAGTGAGACCGGGAGGAATGGAGCGGCCTACAGACTCTTTCAAGGAAACTCATAACCTTGTACTTGCAAAGGAGGATACTTACTTTCGTGGCTTGGTCTCAAACCTTCAAGTATTCATATTGCCTCACCATACTAGTTTTTGTTGCTGCCATGCCATGGTTCTTCAGTCAAAACAAAAAAAATGTTTCTATTATACTTGCAAAAGATATATTTTTCAGCATCTTGGCGCAAAAAATTCTTATTGATTTCATGATTGTATATTTGCATCTTATTGCATCTATGATGTACACTTTCATAAGTATATATACGCACTCTCATAAGTATATATATGATGCGGGATGGAAAAAAAAGGATGTCAATAATATTTTATATTTATATTCAGTAAAATCGATTAGCAAATTATTTTAATTAAGAGAAAAATATTTTCTAGATAAATTATATGATAAATAAGATTTTTTAAATCCCGTAAATTAAGATATTTTAAAATTAAAATTAAATTGGATCGTATGATAAATAAGAATTTATCAATTTAGATTAGAGTGTCAATTTAAATTCAATAAATCAGATCCGAGGTTTAGGAATTTAGGATAAACGTCTTACCGTTAAATCCAACAGTAATTGACACTCAAGAAATATCGGATCACACAATTAGAGCCAAATAAATAATCCAAGTTAAGCGAATAATTTGTGTTGAAATCAAATAATCAGCTTAGTGGGGTTGAGAAAGAATTTACCAGTGATTTGAATTGGAGAAGAGTCACTGACGATAATTAACTGGTCTGATCAAGTACCGGCGATGTGCGGACAAAGCGCAAACGGCGCGAGGGGGCAATCGCAAGCAGGCGCACGGGCAGGCGCAGGCGACACGCGGGCGGACGCGCGGCAGGCAGGCAAACAGGCGGGCAGGGCGGGCGGGCGGGCGCGCTGGCTGGAGGGCGGAGATGCGAGCGACGTGAGCAGAGCGGCGGGCGGGTGATCGCAGGTTCCCGAGCCGGCAAAGAAAACAAAGATGAATTTTAGGGTGGAAAAATTACATTAAGGGACCTGGATTTTAGTTGAGTTGAAGGAAGGAAAGTTTTTTTTTTTTTTGAAAAGTGGATAACCAGGCTGATTTGAGGATTCTCACCAAAGGCTAATCTTACCCTTTCCTTCACCGGAATATCGACCCCTTAACCCGGATCTAGGCTCTGAGAAAACTCAAATATAATTTCATTCATCAAAATACTCTATCTTTTACAATATAAGGCGACCTCTTTATATAGAAAGATCCCATATAGAAATTTGAAAATATAATATTAAATGCAGAAAATAAAATACCAAATAAATAAAAGCAAATATGGAACTAAGTCTATTACAATAAAATAAAATCAGCTCTAAATGTGGTGAGTCTCCAAATCTTCCAAATATGTTCTGAATCAAATCAAATCTAAATAAAGCTAATATGGAAATCTCTATTAGCTCTAATTAATTTGAATTTGAATTTTGATTCAGTACATAAAGTCATTCTAGCCATCCAATTCGATGCTAATCTGTGTCCCCACCAATTCTCCCCAGGTGGGAGAAACTCGACCCCGTCGAGTATGGGTCATGTGGCTCATGTGTCTTCGAGTGGGTCAGATCAGTTGTAACCTTTGAGCCTCCTGAAAAGATCAAATTCTCCACCGAACCAAATATCACTGATAATTGAATTCTATTAAAGTCACTTGCTCAACAAGTTTATTCAATTAGCTCTAAATAATTATTGAGGTGAATTTTAGCTGTGGATTCTCGTGGGTAAAGCTACACTCAAAGGGAACAAGAGGCTATTGCTTCACTAGGTATCACTGTTGGGTCCTGATAATCAATAGATCTGAAATATTGAAAGTATCAATTATTCTCATGATCTAATAATAATATTCAAACTTATTCAGTTGACCCAATTTAATAAAAATTTAAAAATAAATTAAATTAGAGATTTAATTATCTTAAATTATCATAA
>KZ452026.1:2131293-2158435 GCA_002786265.1 Apostasia shenzhenica
CGGGCTCAAGCGGCGCGCGGGAGGAGCGACAGAGTCGCCGGCGCTCGGCGATGCTCGGCGGGTCGGCCTGAGGGCAGAGATGCGAGCGACGTGAGCAGAGCGGTGGGCGGGTCATCGCAGGTTCCTGAGCCGACAGAGAAAACAGAGATGAAGTTTAGGGTGGGAAAATTGCATCAAGGGACCTGGAATTTCGTTGAGTTGAAGGAAGGAAAGATTTTTTTTTTAAAGTGGATAATTAGGCTGGTTTGAGGATTCTCACCAAAGGCTAACCTTACCCTTTCTTTCACCGGAATATCGACCCCTTAACCTGGATCTAGGCTCTGAAAAAACTCAAGCATAATTTCATTCATCAAAATACTCTATCTTTTACAATGCAAGGCGACCTCTTTATATAGAGAGATCCCATGTAGAAATTTGAAAATACAATATTAAATGCAGAAAATAAAATACTAAATAAATAAAAGCAAATATAAAACTAAATCTATTACAATAAAATAAAATCAGCTCCAAATGTGGTGAGTCTCCAAATCTTCCAAATATGCTCTAAATCAAATCAAATCTAAATAAAGCTAATATGAAAATCTCTATTAGCTTTAATTAATTTGAATTTGAATTTTGATTCAGTACATAACGTCATCCTATCCATTCAATTCGATGTTGATCTGTGTCCCCACCAATATACTCATCTTCCAAAATGATAGTTTGTGCTAACTAGAAGTCAATGTAAGATGAACTTTCAATCACATTTATGTGGAATCACATTTATGTGGAATCACGTTTATTGTGTGCCGGAAAACTCAAACCTGAGCATAATTGAACTATGTAGTTCAAACCTAATGTTGCGATAGCAATGTAGTTATGTCTTTTACAATAGGGTAATGACATATGCTCAAGGTTTTGAAAACCGGACCGGCTTCAGAACCGGTAGACTGAAAGGTTCAAGGTTCAGTGGTCGAACCGGGGTCGAACCGGGATGAAGTAAAAATTAAAAAAACTAATAAAATATAATATAAACATAGTTAAGTTATATATTATTCACGCATCAACACAACAATTAGACATAAATTGAATGTTTAATAATTGAATTTAACAAATAATATCTTATGTCAATAACCCAAAAAATAATTCCAAGCAAATCGAAATAACAATAACCCAACAAAATATTCGCAAATCACAAATTGAGTATAATATTTAATACATCTTTAAAAGATCTGAATAAATAGTATGCTTTGTCAATATTAAAATACTAAATCATTTCATCATTTCATATCACTAAAATACTAAAATACTTAATCATTCCGAGAGGATGGGGGCTGGAGAGAAGAGTGCGAGATAAGGGGAATCGCGAGTTCGTGACTGTCGCGCGAGTAGAGGCCGCAGAACGAAGGCTGAGTTAGGGACCTAAGGTTTAGGAAAGTTTTTTTTTAATTTTAAACCGTACTGGTTCACCGGTTGGCCGGTTGAACCGCGGTTTAGACCGCTTCTGGCCAGTTTTAAACGGATCCGGTTATAAAATTAAACCGGACCGGTTGGCTGACCGGTTCACGGTTTGACCGGTTGAACCGGCCGGTCCGGTCCGGTTTTTAAAACCTTGCATATGCTTGCACTCCACTCGTTTAGTCAGCATTTATGGCCATATAAAGGTTATTGTTTCTACAGCCTCTTGAAATGGAGATAAATGTGATCTGATGGAACCATTTTGTTATTGGTGGTTTTGCAGGGTTAGGGGTTGTGGTTGAGGGTTTGGGGAGTGACCTTTTTTGTCTCATAGAGACTAAAGCAATTCTAGTCCTATATTATACTTTGAGTATATTTTATGGTACCATTAGCAAAGGATTTTTATATTAGCTCAAAAAATTCTAAAACTTATTTTTAAAATGCTCGTAAGTTTTATTTCTGGGTAGGCAACTGGTTGTAATGTGGTGGTTATTTCCTTGAGTAGAGCACATTTCTTTATAAGAATGAAATTGAAAAATATGGAGTCATACGAATATCTTTCTTATCATGAGACTGAACTTTACTATTTTAACTACTGTTATATTAAAGTTCAGGTTGCAGAACTTGTGGCATTCATTGCAAAAGACAGAAGGCTCTCGTATTGTAAGGTGATAGAAGTAATAGCAGAAGAAAGTGCACCACTGAAGCCTGTGGACGAGCTTCTTTGTCAGATTCCCTCACAACGAGTTAATTCACTGTTGCTTTTTTTATGAATTATATATGCAATTTCACCTAATATTGTGACCATTTTACCTTTTGCACACTAGATTTCTTATATTCCATTGGAAAATTGATGTTATTATTGTGTACTAGTGGAACTGACAAAGGGCAACAAAACATCCCTTCACGTGCTAGCTGTAAAAAGGTCTTTACTAATGTTGGTTGTTAACTATTACTAGCTATATTGAAACTTTAATTCCATAATTATAAGCTGACAGGAAAATAGCTAGTCTGGTTTGGTATTTTATTAGAGCTCTTCATTGCCTCAACAAATTTCATTGATAGATTTTTCATCTTGTCAGGAAATAACAGGTGAATCTGAGTCCGGTACTCTACAGCATGCATCCTCTGGGTTTGAAGTTGAGATCATCAACATAAAAGTTTCCAAGATGGGATCACTTTCTCCTTATTCTATGTTAGTTAATCAGATGAAATGTTAAAATAGAAAATGCCAAAATATATGAAATGTATAACTGAATGTTCCAAAGGTGGCTTGGCAGGTATGATGACTTGAAGCCCCCAACCTCACCAACTCCAACTCCAAGTCAAACCACTGCCAGCTTGAAGGAAATTGTTACTGAGCAAGATTAAGGTTTACATGAGGCACATTAATTGCATGTATTGAAATTGCCAAGAACCCTAGATAGAAACGAGTAACTATTCAAGGAACACTTAATAGATCAAAATACTAAAGCAGATAGGATTGGCTGGATCGGCTGGAACCACATGGGGTTTGGGCTGCTATTCCGTGTAGTACAATGGAGGATATATCTTAGTGGTCAGTGTGAAAGTACTGTAAGCCACACCACAATTTGACAAAAAAAAGCTAAGGCTTAGCTTAAAACAGTGTAAGGTCAGGAATTACATTATGTGCTTTTGATCTTGAAGGATTGCTGAATCATTTGACTTAGGGGGTATTCGGTTCAATGTTATTTTTATGCTATATCATATTATTTAAATACTATGACATCTAGATGTCATCTCTTACATGATAATTTCATAATTTTTTAAAAAGTTATCAATACATGTCGTTAGACCAAACAGTTATTTTTTCTAAATAATATGATATGACATAATCTATTCAAAGAAAAATAAATAAATAATATGACATAACATCATAAGAATATTGAACGAAATGTCCTTTAAATCACTTTTTTCATTGGTTGTCATGTAATGGTGATGTAAGACACTACATTGCAGATAAGATAACCTGGAGCCTCCTGCATCATCATCACTGAATGCCCCAGCTACTTCATCCACTTTAGGAATTCTCAGCCTTGAGCGGCTGCTATGGGAGATTGCCAGCAGTCAGCAAGTGGTGTCACTACACGATGAAGGAATCTCATTCGTCTTGGATGCACATCACATCTTTAATGATTCTCGTGGATCGTTTGTCTAGCCATGTTGTGATTATGTTTAGTGTATGTTAACTTATATTCTTGTTTCACCTATATTCTTACAGATATTAAGACTTTAAACCTACATCATCTCCATCTCCTGCACAACAAACCTAGTGCTGCTTCATTTATGGGAGCTATGTTCCTTTTTCTAATCCTCCAGGAAGCTGCAAACTTATTTGAATGTGATATGATGAATTCTTGAATTGCTTGAAAACGAATTTCACTTGTCTTTAATGAACCATGCTTTTGATTGTCGTTCAAGTCTCATCACAATTTTCATTACAATATCCGCTTTATAAGTATTTCTTGTTGGTCATTCTTAGCTTTTCCTACAATTTAAATTCTAAAGTGATGTAATTTATTTTGGATTACGCATGAATACATGATTGCATGGTTTAACATGTAGGATGTGTCAAAATTTGTGCTTGGGTCTGTTTGCTTTTAAGGAGGTTTAAATTAAATTTGAATATAAATATTTTTTTATTGAAAATTATGAATGATATAAAATAAAGTTAATTATAATGTTGGTATATGTGAGGGATGTGATATAAAGTTAATTTTTATGTTGGGATATGTAGAGATGTGATATAAATTAGTTATTATTTTAATAATGTGTGTAGGATGTGAAATAAAATTAATTTTTAATATTAAATTTTATGTATGATGTAGTATGCGTGGTTAAAATTAAATCATGTTAATTTTTAATGATCAAACAAACAAGGCCTTAGAGTTTAGGTATAATAGTGTTTAAATTTAGACTTGTGTATAATAGTTTTTAATTTTAAAATTGTTTGAATTTCATGCGTCCTAAGAATTAATTGCAACGATCTTAAGTATGTTTGAAATAGTATATTTGATTTATTTGCACTATAAGTGTATGTTTATAGGGGTGGCAATTTATATCTGTACCCATCTAACTCGTCTTAATTTGCCACTAATAGGACCAGTATGAGTTCTACAAGTATATTTGCTTGCGACCCACCCTGACCTGTTAAGAAACAAGGCAAAGTTTGGGTACGACTAATCACTTTCTCTTCGATTCAATACCTGATATTAAATAATAAAAATATAAAATTTTTAGTAAATCCAACAATATCAGCTCAGCCTAGCAGTCTTTATGTTAAGAAACGACGCTGTTTAGATGAGTGGGGCTTTTTCTTTTTTTATAAAAAGGTTCTAGCTCATATCATCAGTAAACTTTCTCCGATTAATAATAAAAAAATCCTTTCTACCCTAACAGTGGAGAAGTTATTGGGTTCGGACGGCACATCGTTTGGAATCCATTCAGAGGGCGCCACGTGTGCCATACAGCTGGGTCCGGGCACACGTGGCGCCTTCTGATTGGGCGTCCGAACGGTGCTCGTGGCGCACCCAATAATTTTTCCTAACAGTGTCTCATGCTCTTAGCTCTCTGCCTCAGCTATGCTGACGTGCTTTTCGCCACCGATGCTTGTCCATCGCCAACGCTTCTTCGCCTTAGCGATGTGCTCTTTGCAGATGCTTCTCTGGTGATGCTTCACTGCCGAAAGTGTCCTGCAAGGCTACAACACATGATCCTTTTCATCTTGGATCACAGCATAGGCATGGCATTGGCAGGGGCAGGGCAAAGTCAGGTGGGGTAGAGCGGGCAGATCCAGGGATAGGTTGGGCAAGGTCAGGTTAGGTGAGGCGGGTTTGGATAATGAAATATAAGAGTGTGGTAAGTATGAATTTTATTCAACTTGGCTCATACTTGCTCCATTGCCACCCCTGTATGTCACATTTTTTTTTTTGATTTATTACATGTATTTCAAAAGTGTTCTTGGTTGCTAGTACTAGAGCTGTTATAGATCCGATTTCAAGCCGAGCCAATACAGGCTCGAAATCGGATCGATTACATTTCGATCGACTTGAAATCAACTCAAAGTTGATTGGATTCGACTTCGAGTCGGCTCAAGTCGATTCCAACCAACTTCGAGCAAATTTAGATTCATTTTTGAGACGGCTGGAAAATGAATCGAATTTCTTTTTTTCTTCAAGCCGATCTTGAGCCGGGTAAGCTCGATCTGGCTCGGCTCAATTTATAACATATATATATTATATATATATATATATATGTATTATAATATAAAACATATTTTAATTCAAACCGTTTTCGAGTTGGATTATGCGAAGCTTACCCCAGCTCAAAATCGACTCGAAATCATTACCGAGCCAAACTTTTAGTTCATTAGTCTGCTGATTTAGATCAACTCGATTTCGATTCAATCTAAAATCGATTCAATTTTCAATCGATTTTCGATCTTCGATCCATATTAACACTCTTAGTTGTTACGGGATAACAACTCAAACAAATGAAGGCAACATTTACGAACTTGTTTGATCAATACATACTTCTTCGTACCTTAACAATTGAGGGATGCCCTATATTATCTAGGATCAAGAGTTTCTAACATTTATATAAACCATTTTGCATGAATTCTCAACTGCATAGTGCATAGAGATGTTAAAAGCTAGACAAATTATTGTATGAAAGACACATACTGTTTAAATAGTATATTAAATTTATTTCTAATGAGATATGCATTACTCATTCTTAGATATATTTCTAGTTATATCCATATATTTTCACACCATTTTTCTCATATGTCTATATTTCTTTCAATGAATATTTGTACTTAAAAAAGTAAAATATGTAATAATCATTCTAAAGATAAAAAAAAGAATTTTGACGGCACATGACAAGATCAATATTGACGTTACTTTTTAAATCAAAAAAATTTATATTGATGTTAATTTTTGAAAAAGTTAGAAGTTTGTCCCTACTAAGGCCTCTATTGCAACTAAATACAGGTTATTAATAAGTGAGACAGTCCATATCGTTCAACATAATAATAATAATACCGTAAACAATAACAAGATAGAGCCAGAGTCGTAAATGTAGGTATGCACTGTTTTTTTTTTTTGTTTGATAGAGCATGCACAGTGTTGACATATATTCGATGCATGCTTTAGGATATTACCAAAAGTACAGAATCTGCTTCAACTACAATTTACTGTGGTCTAGCGTTGATGAAGATATTCAGCCATTTGTTTTCAACCCTTGAGTAGATCCTTCACCATCATCTTTGTCACTGTTGTCCGTCTGCTTTGATTTGCAAAGATAATTGTAATATGCAAATTGCATGATGATCTAAATAATATCGATAGATTAAGTACTGGTTAAGTCATGTGTATATGCATACACACACATATATAAACAGAAATCTGAAACAATATAAGATAGATGCACTTTGATCGATATCTTAAAGGATACAAATAGATCAAGAACCACGCAGGCTATTGCATCTAATAACCATGGTGCATTAGCCGCTATCCTTTTCCATTCAATACTCCTTGCAAATATACTGCATCCAGGAAAGACAGACCCAAAAAAAAATTATTTTTTAAAAAGTTATTTTTTTTTAAAGAGTCGTTTTAACAAGGATTCAAGAGTTTTAACTTCGTAGTTCTCCGTTTGTATGCATCTAAAACCGCTATCATAGAAAGCAAACATGAGTAAAGTTGGGCTTGCTATCTATTAAGCCTGGCAGTCCCATGTGAATTGATTTCAATATTCTGATCTTTAAGGAGAGAGTGTGGAATTAAGAACTTAATTTCAAATTGTTGTTTTGGATGAGTGTTTTAAAAGGGTGTACGTTAAAAGAAACGTGTTCTTTCAATAGGGTGTAATAAATAAAATACCTCTTTACAGAAATGCCTCCAACATGGACTATGAAAAAATGCCATATAAATTACCAAGGAGTTTAGCGTCTAGTTTTTTGTCGACGTTGATTTATATATAAATATATAGCTAATGTAACTGAAATTAAAGCAATAAACTAGATTTTTGTTTTTATGATAATTTTTATATATAACTAATGATGTATCTGAAACCAGAGCCATAGTTGAATATAAAACAAATTCAGATGCACAATAAAAAAAAAAAAATCAATCAAGAATAATGTCATTCAATTTTGTGCATCCACAAGTTCCAACAAATGTATTGTTTGATTAAAAAACTGAATGGAGATTAATGATGAAGGATATGACAAACAACACAAGAAGAGGGTTTCACAAATGAATAAAAAGGTTAAAAGGACAGTAAGGCAATTTTCCGCTTGATACTCAAGGAGTCAACTAGATCTTAAGGGCCGAGTTAGTAAAGAGACCAATTTTCTCTTACCACAAAATTGTAGGTTTGCCTTAAAATATATGTATAATAAAAAATAAAGTTAAATTAAAAATTATGTAGGATGTGAAATAAAATAAATTTTTATAATATTAAAACTTGTATAAAATGTGATAAAAATTAACTTAATGTTATTTTTTATTTTTTATAATGAATGAAATATTTTAGTCATATTTTGATTTTTAGTAGGATCAAAATAGCATAGAGACCAAATAGGTAGGAAACATAGTTAAAAGAGGAATGAAAATTCTTGCCATTATTTCACAGATAAAGAGCATTTAAAAATATTACAACTGCAAAATATTTAAGTAGAATTTAAAACTATTCATATAAACAAAATAGGGGAGCATCTAGGACTATTTCTCTCAATTGTTGATAATAGGCAACCAATTAAACAAAAATGGTGAAAAATTTGAAGATTTTTGAGCTATGGCAAGGAATTTGCAATCATTGTCTTCAAAGTTTGAATAATACTAATTGAAGAGCACAAAAATATACATATTTAATTGGATTATTAATGAGCACCATATAACATTGCAGACCTTACAACTATTTTATAAAGCAAAAACATACAAATAAAGTAAGTGTTGCAGAAATGTAGATGCAAAGTGAATAAGCGGGCATACATGAAAGGACAAGATGAGAAATAAGTATATCAATGAGAAGATTGGAGTAACCTTAATTGAGAATAAACTCAGAGAAAGTCAGCTTAGATGGCTTGGACATATAAATCGTAAACCAATAGAAGCTCCAGTAAGGAAAATTGGATTATTGAATTTTGTTCATGTAAAAGAGGAAAACAAATATGACAAGAAACTATAAGGAATGATCTTATTACATATTTGAATTAAAAGAGGATAAGTTATTTGATAGAGTGCAGCGAAAACAAAGGATTCATACAGTCGACCCTACCTAGTGGGATAAAGACTTAGTTTATTGTTGTATTAATGACCCAATTGCAAGTTCATAAGTAACAACTACAAAAGAAGAAAAAGAATATGTATGGAGCAAGTTCTCAGATCAAAATTTGAGAAGAATAGAGAAAAACTCAAAATGACCAAGAAAGAAGCCAAGCATAAAAAGGAGACAATATAGATGACATCGTTAGTTTGTTGAGAGATATATGCTCAAATCCAAATCTTCATATGAAAGAAGAGTAGTGCAAGGCTATATATATATATATTGTTTTTTTGGTAATACTGCAAGGACTATAGCTTTGAGGTCATGGTGGAGTATCAAACACTTGATGCTAAAACTTGCATTAAGTTCAGTTGTTATAATCGAGAATTTTGGAACAAGAAGTTAAAACAATTTTGTGAGGTTAGTGAAGGAAAGTCATCACTTCTTTTATACACTCAAATTGATTGATCATTTGTTGTATTCATCGTACAACTCATTTCCTATGCATAACAATTTTGTCATCACTCCTATGAAGGAAAGTCATCACTTCTTTTATACACTCAAACAATTTTGTGCTTATTATAGCAGTGTTGCAACTTCTCGAGGTTTTTAACTGCTCGTTCACCACGTTGATCCAATCAACAAGACACTGAGCACAATTGACTTCTTTGTGATCAACCTCAGTCCCCTAATTCATTTTGACAGGATTTGAATTGGGACTTACTAGTGGATTCGTGTACTTGTTTAAGGCAAACAAAAAGAACAAGATATTTTCATTCCAAGTCTTCAGGCATTTTTCATAGTACAATTACAGGAATTGTGCCGCTGTTCTGTTGAGAGCTTTGGTCTGGAAGTTGGTTCAGGGTTAAACTCCAGGCTGCATTTTAACATCATATCCATCGTTAACACATCTGCAGCCGAGTTTCTAAAAATTTAGTGTAACACGAAAGAAGTACATTGAAAGAAGATTTCATTTTTCTTTGTGATCACATGAAGGAGATCGAGGAGATTATTCAATATTGCTCATCAAAAGATCAAGTTACAGAGATAGCTACATTTACAAAACAAATTCATGGACATATGCAAAAAGCTTTCATGATATTAAAGGATAATGCTGAAATTAAAAAACGTTAGTATGAATTTAAGGAATGAATTTTTTAATGTAGTTTTTATCTCCTAGGAATTCAGTTTTGAAAGCTTTGGTTGGGTGTTTTAAATGGGTGTGCATCAAAAGAATTGTGGCGTTTCTCCTAGATTATTATGAAAAGATGTTCTGTAAATATTCCATAAAGGGGTATTAGGTGCCACATATTTGACTTGCTACCCTTATCTAAACTCCGTAAGTAATACATAATACCTTAGCTTTACAAACTGAATTTTTATGAAGTACAAGGAGGATATTTTGTTTCAAATTCTCGTCTTTTGTAAGTGAATTTTGTATGTCATGAAATTTTGTATTGTTTAAGAGAACATACCTTCCAACATACGTTGCATTCGCGGTAATAGCAAAGATGAACATGAAAGGATTTAAACCCTGAAAAATGCACAAATAAAGCCAACTCATAGCATCATGTATGGTTGTATAAACTCAAGTAAAAATTTTTTGTTGAATCAGTATATTTAAAAAGAGAAACACATTTGATCCAATTGAATAACATATCAAGTGTACCTCAACACTCCCACGTTTGATCTGCACAAAAAATATGCATGTTTGGTGATCAGTTGAATGTACGATAAGAATCCAACTTTGAAATTTAAGATATATAATGCCTGTGATAGTATTGACAGAAAAAAGATGCCACTTTTCTCAGCAACAACATGATATTTACATTTAAGTAAATTTGAGGTAGACGCCCTCCCATATAAATAGCAGCCATGACCCATCCTAAAACCATGCCGTAAGGATTGGCCTCCAACGTCTTCAATCTTGTAACCTGTGTTTGTAAAAGAAAGTAGAATAATGCTTATTTGTCTATATTTGTTCACAATAGTGTACTTCATGCTCTATAATGGTTATATCACTTGTCAGGTACATACATACATGAATACCTTCTATTATCTGTAATCTTACATCTAGCTAACATCAAGCAATACCTGCAATAATCTTCGTCCATAGTCCTGAGCTGCATTTGCTCCTACCAAGGCAGTAGTTGGAGAAGGCAAACCAACTGAGCCAATGATCAACGTTGCATAGCCAGCCTGCACAAACGTCATTGTAAGGAGTAATGCTTCTAAACACTTATGATAATCATGTCATTCATGGAATCAACAAACTGATCAGTGATCAGCAACCTGTGGTGAGTCTATATATGTTGGTTGAACTTCTCATCTAATATGATTTGTAAGATAGCATCACAACATTTTACACTTTATAATAGAACAGTTGATCACACTCAAAGATGGCACTGAATCAAATTAAAAAAAAGAGGTTGGGTTTAACCAATTGTTTTTTCTTCATTTTCTGTTGATGCAATTCTAGATTTGAAGTAATAATTCAGACAGAGTGCCACCGCGGAATGCCACCCCTTTCTGAGATCGATATGATCCTTGTTTAGTGCCAATCACACAAAGGCAACTGCAGTTGATTTTGGTTTCTTTTTGATCTCACTCATTGTTTAAGGTGTTTAAAATTGAAGTGGTGTTAAATCGGAATGACAGTTTCATATTTTTTAGAAAGGGGCATTTGTATACAACACACAACACATACTAGCCACATTACATATTGAATGTCTTACTATTAATTAGCATAAATGGCCAGCAATTCTTACAAGCAAAAATATTATGACCAACTTTGTCAACCAGAAAATGCAGCCTCACCTCCGCTGCACACATGACAGAGTTCTGGAATGCTCAATCAAGGCAGAAGTCAAAGATGAATAGAACGCAAGTCAAAAAGATCTTATTTGATATCCTTATTGCACAATGCTATTCGACATCCCTGTTCCACTTCATAGGTTGGCAAGACATCAATGGATTTACAGTACTTCACCCTTAAGTCAAATTATCTTTGCAAGTGCCAACCATGCAAACCAATATCCCTTACATAAAGTTGTGTAATTAACTAGTTTTCAGCTACCGCCTTATCCAAATAAACATGGAGACAAAAGGCACATTTATGAAGGGATCAAGCAACTTCATGCACATCAGACCCAATGCTCAGCATCATGAAAAGCAATCCTTTTCTCCTTATTAAAAAAATGCAAGGCTGGATCTATGAGCAAACGGGTAGACTACTGGCAAATAGCTCCCATTGAGATAAAAAACCATACACACTTAACTAATTTTTGTCCTCCTGCTCTCTTACTTTGTCACTTGTACTAATAACTTATTCGACTTTGTTTTAAGGTTTTCGATTAAGTCAATGTGATTTTTCTCCTGGAACTGGGGTTTCCAAATGTAAAAATTCCTTGTGTTGATATTCTCACTAAGTCATGACCCTTAATTTAATGTTGACTAGATTTTACGACAATGATACCCTATTAAGTTTTATGAAAATATATATAAAAAAGAAATATTCTGTTTAAGAATGCTGCGGGCAGTGAAAGAATAAAATCAACAAATAGATGGCAAGCAAAAGTGAAGTATACAAGAATAGAAAGAGAGGGAAAGAAAGTTACAGGATTGATCGCAGAAGCAAGGCAAAAAACACACCAGATATTTTACTTGCAAACGTTTAGAGAAAACCCATAGGGAGGAGGAGAGAGACTAAATAAGCAGAAAAAGCAATGCAAGAGAAATTACAATGAGACACTAAAAGGACTTAATTTACCCCTTACATAGTGCTTTTTACACAATTCCTTAGAAATGTGAAACCCTAAAAACTACTTGTATAAATTTCTGTAGCTATCAAGCAATTGTTGACTCTTTATCTTTCACCCTGAGATGGTATCAAGCACCTGAAGAGCATTCTTGAGATGCTATCATAAATCCTTAAGATTCATCCTCGATATTGCCTGCTTGAGCATTGACTCCATCAATATGACAATTATGATTGACATCTTAGTCAATATTGTAAGACATCAGGATGAGATATTAAGCTCCAATTGTCCTAAGACATTAAATCCAACATTCAAATGATAATAGGGTTCAAGCCTTTTGACCCCTCAATGATCCTCGATGATCGAGAGCTAGATTTCATCTGGCATCGAGACCTCAAACCGCTAATGTTAATGGATGATCTTAGATCCTTAACCTCCAACACATGTTGAAGTGAATAACTAAGTCAAGCTCACATTGAATTCAAGGCAACATCAATAGATCTTCACCTTCACTTAGAATTCTCTCCTTCATAAAGCTTGAACCTAAATAGTTACTTTCTCATGCACCCTTTAAGCGCCTAAACTCAATCGACAATCGAAGATGCTAAAAAGCCTAAGTAGTGCTTTAGCATAGCCAATGGTGTTAAAATAATATTAATTTTGATAATTTTAATCACATTAGAGGTACTATTCCTCTAATCTCTATACAATGTTTTAGACTATATAATGCTTTAGTTGATGTTGGAAACATAGAGTTTAATTTTCAAGTTAAGCTTGAAAGAACAAGCAGAATTCAAGTGCCAAATTCAAAAGCAAGGTAACAACAACACAAGGCAAGTTTAGAGTTTGAGTTCGACACATTACATTGGGTATAGTTAGAGTTGTAGGAGGATCTAGTTACCTAGGTCATACCTACATCAAAAGTTCATATACAAAAGAATATTGAATACTCAAAACATTTAGATTGCATCTTAATACTAGGGTATCATAAAACCAATTTGGTTTTATGCCAGTAGATCTACGAAAGCTATTCATTTGTTAAGATAATTGATGAGATGTTTAGATAAATAAAAGAAGATCTACATTTAGTTTTTATTAACTTAGAAAAGTTATATAATAAAGACCAAGAGAAAGTACTTTAGAGAGTCTTAAAAAAGAAAATAATTTTGCATTGCTTATATTCAAGTTATCAAAAAATGTTCAGACACAAGGAAATTTGACTAAGGATTAGACCAAAATTCAGCTTTAAATTTATATCTCTTTATATTGATCATGGAGATTTTAACTGGACACGTTTAAGAAGTGGTTTAGTGTATGCTTTTTGCAAATGATATTCTTGTTATTTATAAAACTACAGATAGAACTAAAAGAAAATTCAAGTTATGAAGGAATGTCTTGATAGACCTAAAACTAAATATATGGAGTACAAACTTCATCAAGATAGAAGAACTATTATTGAAAAGATGATAATTTGTTATTAAATTATAAAAAAGTGTAAGCAATTTAGATACCTATTTTAAATGATGTTATTACTGGAATTTAAATAGGATAGATTAAGTAAAAGAATGCATTTGTTGTGTTATAGAATAGAAAATTCACTCAAATTTAATGATAATTTTTATAAGATAGTAGTAAGACCAGTAATGTTATATAGAATTAAATGCTAGCTTACAGAGTATAAACATAAAAATAAAATAAGTGTCGCAAAGATGAGAATACTAAGGCGAAAAGTAAGTATACACGAAAGAATAAGATGAGTAATAAGTACATCCATACGAAAATTAGAATAGCCTCAATTGAGAATAAGCTCAGAGAGAGTCAGCTTAAATGGTTTGAACATATAAATTATATGTCAATTAAAGGTCCAGTATGAAGAGTTAGGTAACCGAATCTTGCTCATGTAAAAATAAGATAAGGAAAATAAAAAAATACATAACAAAAAACTATAACAAATGACTTAATATACTAAGGGTTAAATGAGAAGCTCTTATTTGATAAAGTGCAAAAGAAATAAAGGCCTTTAGTCTTGTTTGTTTGTTTTAGATTTGTTTAGCTTACATGAAAATACTTTAAAGCGTTTAAAGGCCTTTACTCAAGAATATTGGTTATGACACCAAAGACTGACCAAAGACTGTCATGTAGGCATGAACACACTTAGAAAAACACAGCCTAGATCTAGTAAGAGGACTTCCTAAATATGAGTACGACAAAGACCACTTATGAGATGCTTGTCATAAAGGAAAGCAAACCAAGATTTCTTTTAAACCCAAAAACATAGTAAGCACATTTAGGCTACTAGAAGTACTTCACTTAGATCTATTTGGGCAAATCAAGCCTATGAGTCTAGGGGGAAAAAATATGGGTATGTTGTAGTAGGCGACTATACTAGGTTTACATGGATACTAGTAAGACAAATAAGAGTGACACATTTGTTGCTTTCAAGAAACTTGCGAAGCAACTACAAGTTAGCAGAAGTTATACAATCACCACTATATTAAGTGATCATGGTTAATAGTTTGAGAACACAAATTTTGGGAATTATTTAAATAATCATGGAATCAAACATACCTTTTCTTCACCAAAGCAGAGAGAAAGAACCGGATTCTAATTGACATGGATAGGACTATGTTCAGTGTGCATAGTATACACATTTTCGGGCAGAAGCAGTTAATACTGCCTACTATGTGATAAATATAGAATAAATAAAATGTCAATTTTTAGGAAAACCCAAATGAACTTTGAAGATAGGAAATCCAATATTTCCTAGTTTCACCTCTTCCATTGCAAGTGATATATTCAAGATAACAAAAATAATTTAAATAAAGTGATGAAGGTATTTTCTGGGGAATTCATCTAAATAGTAAATCATATAGAATTTTCAACAAAAGGGCACTTGTCGTGGAGGAATCCATACACGTGAACTTTGATGACACTAACACTAATTCTCCGATGATAGATACTTCATATAATGATCTTGACAGTATTGGAAAACTAAGCATCCATGCAGAAGAACAAAAACAAGATAAACCTTTGGAGTCACACTCTCGCACTCAAGAGCTTCCAAAAGAGTGGAAGTTCATAAAAGATCATACAAAGGAACATATCATAAGTAATCCGGAAGGAAGTATACGAGCTTGCTCATGTACTAGACATGAATCACATTTTCCTACTTTTATTTTAGAAATAGAACGTATGGATGCATAGGAAGCACTTCATGATGAGTATTGGGTTGCCATATGCAAAACTCAACTATTCTGTGAGGAATGAAGTTTGGGAATTAGTACCTCGTCCTGAGAATTATTCGGTCATCGATTTTAAGTGGGCATTTAAAAACAAACTAAATGATCAAGTAACGATCATTAGAAATAAGACAAAATTAGTGGCTAAAGGGTATCAGACTTTGAAGGAACCATTGACCCAGTTACTATACTAGAAGTCATTTGACTTCCACTGGCCAATACATATCATAGAGGTTTTAAACTATATCAAATGGATATCAAAAGCGCACTTCTTAATGGTCTCATTAGTGAAGATGTCTATGTAGAGTAGCCCTATAGTTTTAAGAGCCATGAAATTCTAGATAGAATATTCAAATTAAAAAAGACACTCTATGGGTCGAAGCAAGCCTTAAGAACATGGTACAAGAGATTGAGTTTGTTCTTACTTAAAAACAATTACTCAAGAAAGAAAAAAGACACCACTTTTTATAAGAAAATCTAGAAATGATCTACAAATTGCACAAATATATGTAGACAATATTATTTGTGGTGTTATTAATGATTTTCTTTGCAAGAAATTCTCAAAGATGATTTGCAGGGAATTCAAGATGAGTCTGATGGGAGAGTTAAATTGCTTCCTTAGACTCCACGTCAAACAAGAAAAGAATGGAACCTTGATGTCACAAACTACAAATACAAGGAAGCTATTAAAGCGATTTGGCTAGAAGGAGCTTAACCAACATCTATGAAGCTCGACAAAGACTAAAATGGTAATATAGTGGATCAGAAACTTTGTAGAGGTATGATAGGTGCACTATTATATTTAACAGCTAATAAGCCTATTTTCAGGTATAACCTAGAGTCACAAGTATATTTAAACAACTTAGAGGGACTCCAGCACTAGGTCTTTGGTACCCTAAAAATCCAATAGCATGGTCATTATTGGGATATTTAATACTGATTTTGCTGAATGCAAAGTGGATAGAAAGAGCGGACTTGATATCTATTACTTCCTAGGAGAATGCTTGATCTCATGCTCAAGTAACAAACAAAATTCTGTAGCTCTAAAGGCTGAATATATTGCACTAGGTAGTTGTGTTCTTTGGCTCTTCTAGGAATTGATAGACTGTAATACAAAACAGGCTAAAATACCCATTAAGTATGACAATACTAAGCTTAAGCAAAAACCATGTACAACACTCTCGAATTAAATATATAGATATTAAACAACACTTCATTAGAGACCATGTAAAAAAAGGACATATAAGCTTAGAGTTTGCAACAAAAAAATAAATTGCTAATATCTTCACCAACTTCTACCAAACATAAGTTCACTTCACTTAGGGGAGAGCTTGGAATGATTGATCCTAATATTTAAAAAATGTTGTTATAATTAATAAAATCTATAAAAGCCCTTGCTTTGAACAATAAATTCAATATAAAAACTGTCCATTATGAGTGACAGTCCGTTGAGCACTTGCTGTACAAGAACAGACCATCCAATCATTCATCAGACAACAAAAGAAATAGAATGGAAGATCTGTTACACGATCAGATCATCTGATTAAAATAACTTAACCGGTTCAGTCTTTTCAATTCACAAAACCCTAACATGAATGGCATAGTGCAAGTTCTCTAGAGTCAGATCTCTCTAAAATCTTTTCATGGTTTCGATATAGAGGTAAGAAAAATCACTCCTAACCCTAGCATTCCTCAATCTAAAGCTGCTTTTTGTCATCTTCCTTTTCTATTTATTTCCCTACGCTTACATCTCTCGCTCAAAAATGAGTTCCAACTTCTCAAGCGTATGAGACCATCCTATCAAAAAGGCGAGACCTCAAAATCAACGAGACCCCCTTTCAATAAGAAAATATTCGTAAGTTACAAAAATAGTTAGATCTGCAAAGAGTTCTATCATCTCATTTGTCATAAGGGTAAATATCTAATAGAATCTCCTATTTCTGACCTCATTTAAAATTTTCAAACTTCTCCATTTAAGCACTTTGTTTCCCTGAATATTGAATTCCATAGTAAAATGGTTTATTGTTTTTACTCAAATTCCATCCTATCTTCTTCAAAAAACATTGAACTCCCAGTTGATGAGCTTGCACAATATTTATTCATTCCTAAGGAAGGTGATGATTTATTTTCTATCCTTACAAACAAAGAGTTTGACTAGTCTTCGATCAACTAAGCCATTTGCCATGTTGACAGTAGATATCATATTCCCAACACCAAATCCCTCAAGAAAGCCGTCTATCTGGCTCAATATGTCCTTCGATCCATATTATTTCCCAAAGTTGGAGAAAAAGATAAGCTTACACCATCACTCTCTCCTACTACTGACTATATTGTAACTGGGACATCTTTCAATGTGGTTCAAGCTACATCATGAACTTTTAATCTGTGATCAATCTCTTTGTTCCCTCATTTCCGAAAAAAATATAATCTTCCATACAATCATCTAATCACCTATGTTGTCAAGAAGAAATATGATATTGACTATTCAGAACAATTAAACTAATCTACATCTCATTTCTTCCTAAGGACATCAAAAACAATTAGACTTTCTCGAGGAACCAATGAATGAACAAGCAATATTGCAAAGGATTCTGAAGCACCCTCTCAGCCATTACACCAAGAAGCTTCTACTTCTCATATCCCTTAATGAGCATCTCCACTGTCTTCTCACACATCTCAATCATCCATATATGAAGACTACTTTAATATGCGGTTTGTTGAGTTTGAAACTTGTCTCTTTGACAAGCTCACCATCTACGCTGGCTACACGACGAATTTCTCCTCTCAACTTGATGCTCAATAACTTTGCCATAGTTCACCATCAGATGGTCAAGCGCAAACATGGTCTGGCATGCATTGAGGAGTGACAACAAAAGTAATGGCACCGCTTGGAACCAATTCTTTGCCTGAAGCGAGAGGTCAGACGATGGTGCAAAAGGCCCCAAGAATAATTCAGTGCCTCTTGTGATGATGCCAAAAGGGGGAGAATGAAATGATTGAGAGCTTTACTAGCAACTTTTCTAGCTTTTTTAGTCTAATTTATTTGTTTAAGAATGAGCAATCTCTATTGTAATATCTATGAACGCAATTATGGCGAAGTGCTTTAAAATGTCAACTACAAATGCTCTTTGGAATCTACTTTTATCTTATATGAATCTTATTCTGATCGATGCGTTAGTAATGTAATGAATGTCAGACTATGAATGATCTTTGGATTCTACTTTATCTTGTATGAAGCTTATTCAGATCCATGTCTTAGTCCATGCTTTATGCTTATTGTGTGAATTATATTTATTAAGGGAGAGATGTATAAAGCTCTGCTCTCACACCATTTCTCAATTTGTCATCATCAAAAAGAGGGAGATCATGGGCTCCAAAAGCTGACAATAAAGTTGTGATATTTGATGATAACAAACTCAAAATGCAGGACAAACTATTGTTGAGGTCAAAAGTGAAGTTAACTGAAGTCAAGAAGCCAACAAATACAAATGATACAAGTAACTTGGAATAATTCAATGGGACGACTCATGATATGCATGAAATTGGAACCTTAAATTTAGGATATCATTGAAAATTTTGTATGAGTAGATGGGGAGTGACACTTGGCTCTTTAAACAACCCATTTTAAGACATAAATTAATATGCTCACAAAATACTACTAGTAGAATATTAACTAAAAGCAACAGTCATCCCACTAGGTGGGGTCTGCTATATGAATTTTTTACTTTCATTGCACTCTATCAAATAAGAGCTCCTCATTTAACTATAAGATGCAATATCATTCCTTATAATTTTTTATCGTGCCTTTTTTTTATTTTTCTCTTCCTCTTTTTACATAGATAAGATTAAATAACCTAAATCTTCTTATCAAAGCTTCAAGTCTATACTATATATGTCTAAACTACTTAAATTGCCTCTCTTCGAGTTTATTCTTAATTGAAGTAACTCCAACTTTTTTACGAATGTACTCATTTCTCATTTTATACTTTCGTGTATACTCACTGATCCACCTTAGTATCATTATTTCTGCTATATTTATTTTATTCATATATTTTTGCTTTGTAGGTCAGCACTCATCACCACATAACACTGATAATCTTACTATTATCTTATAAAATTTATCTTTACATTATGTGAGATTTTTTAATCACACAAAATATCAAATACATTCCTTTATTTAATCCATCCAATATGATTGATCTGAGCTATCTAAACAGCTTACTCTTCTTAATAATTTTATCATCAATTGCACCTCCTTAATACAAATACTTTTATTCTGACTAAACTTTCACTTCATGTATTAAGTTTTAGATCTGCTAAGTCAACTTTTTGACTCCAAAGCATTCCTTTATAGCTTGAGTTTCGCCTTAGCACCATCTCTAGTCTTATTAATAAGAAAAATATCATTTGTGAAAAGTAGGCACTATGGTGTCACCTCTTAAATGTGTCAAGTCAGAACTTCCATAACAGTAAATTCAGATTCAAAATAAATAGAATCGGATTCAAAGTTTGAAATGGCTTCAGATAAGTGAAGCGATAAATCAGAATTATTTGGCTAATTAATTTTATTAAATCGGCTTCGTCCCGCTTAAAACCAGTTGAAGTGGTCAATCAAACAGGCCCTTATTGTAAGATCAAGTTTATAACCTTCTCTCTTGCTTTACACCAGGTCTTGGGATGCCTTGGTTAGGTAGTGTTGATCTTAGCTATCTACAATAATAATAACAACAACCAAGCTTTAATCCCACTAGGTAGAGTTTGCTACAAGAATCTTTTATTTTCATTGAGCTCTGTCAATTAACAAATTATTATCTAGGTCTAAATGAGAGTTACGATCACTTCTTATAATTTTTTATCATGTCTTCTTTGCTCTCCCTCTTCCTTTTTGTATGTGGACAAAATCTAATAACTCAATTTTTCTATTTGGATCTTTGATCGGCCTACGATTTATATGTTAAACCATCTAAGTCGACTTTCTCTAAGTTTATCCTCAATTAGTGTAACACCAACTTCTTTTAAATATACTCATTTCTCATTCTACCCTTTCGTGTATATTCACACATCCACCTTAGCATTCTCATTTATGCAATACTTATTTTATTTATATTACTGACCAGCATTTAGCACCATATATCATTATTGGTCTTACTATAATTTTATAAAATTTACCCTTAAATCTAGATGAAATTTTCTTTCACACAACACACCAAAAATAATTTTCAATTTCATCCATCCTGCTTGGATCTTGCTAATAACGTTATTATCTATTTCACCATCATTTTATATAATTGATCAAAGATATTTAAAACGTTCACTTTTCTTGATAATTTGATCATCAATTGTCACATCACTAATATAAGTACTTTTTTGACTAAATGTGTACTATAAATATTTAATTTTTGATCTACTGAGATGAAAAATTTTAGATTTTAAAGTATTCCTCTAAAGCTCGAGTTTCGCTTTTACTCTCTTTGGTTTTATCAACAAGGATAATATCATCTTTAAAAAACATATGTCAAGAAACCTCATCTTGAATATATCTAGTCAGGACTTTCATAATCAAAGCAAGAAGATACAAACTTAAGGCTGAGCTTTGGTGCATTCCAACTGTAATAAAAAATTCTTAGTCAAACCTTCTTATGTGTAAACACAGGTAACAATTCTTTTATACAAGTATTTAATAACTTAAATATAAGCAATGCAAATTTCTTTCTTTTCTAAAACTTTTTAAAGTCTTTCTCTTGAAGCTTTATCATAAGTTTTTTTCAAATTAATAAATGTCTATCTTTAATAACTTAAATATAAGCAGTGCAAATTCTTTTTTTTCTAAAACTTTCCAAAATATTTTTTTTGAAACTTTATCATAAGTTTTTTTCAAATCAATAAAATCAAATATAGGTTTTTCTTTCTCTTCTTAATATAGGTTTTTCTTAATAAATGAATAGCTTCCATAATGAAGCTTGACGTTGTTCAGGGGTCTGTTCAGCTGGATGGCAATTCCTAGATACAGAGGATGCCTAGCCCTTCGGTCGAGTCAAAGAAGGCGATGTTCTCTGGGGCCAATAGTTCCCACTCTAACTAGAGGGACTACTACTTCTTCGCAGGGGGTGAAGTGAACATCCCCCTGAGGCTTGGTGTGTGCCCACCTGAGTTCATAGGAGATGCTAGATGGATGGCGGGGGAGGGGATCTTGGGAAACCTGGAGAGGCTTAAGAAGCAGAGTTGACCTCGAAAGGGTTTCCTAAAACATGTGAAAAATGATATATCTCTGTATGCAAAGGCATTGGGATATACCGTATACAAAGAAATAACCCCTCCTCTGAGCATAGTTTTGATGAAGAGAGCCAAGAGAGGATGGCCTCCAGCCGTCCAGCTCAGTAAGGAGATTACTGAAGTAGTGAAAGAGCAAGTGGAAGTAGAGGTTCTAGGGCCGGTTGGTCGTGGAGCTTCAGTAAACGTGGTATCCTCCTCAGAGGATACCACTGATGACGATATATCCTTGACCCAAAGATTTGAGGAAGCAAGCAAGGGAAAGGGGCCTGTGGTAGCCACCAAACTCAAAACAATCTCAAAGAACAAAAAAGAGATTGTTCTTGGGAGAGAAAAAGGAGAAGAGAGGGCCGCCGCGGGTCCCACTATAGATACAATGATGAAGGAGATCCCCAAGAAGAAAAGGGGTCTCCCAGAAAAGAGAACCTCAGAGCCTCCCCCCAAAGAAAGGCAAGAATACTGAGGAAGTGAAGCTGCCTAGTGGGGGGGCTTATGAATGAAAGCAGGCATGAAGCCCCCCTTTAGCCTCAACTTCCAAGGAGCCTATGGGAGTGAGGGTGGAAATTGCTTTGGAGGTACAGGAGAACAAGAAACAACTAAAAGTGTTCTCTCAGCAAACATCAGAACAGGGCTTCACAGTGCCAACAGATATGGGGCTGGCAATAGGAGGCGGTTTGGTGACTACGGAGTTAGAGCAAAAATTTGAAGATACTCCAATGCCAGACGCCTCGCAAACATTGCCAACAAGACCACTTCTGCAAGGGTTTCTCTTAATTCCCATGCTTTTTTGATAATTTTGTTGATGAAGATGCTCTAATCACATTTTTTTGTTTTCCAAGTACTTGCCCGCTTGCCTCTGCTTCTGAACAGGGCTATGAGGTTGGAGGAGCAAGTTGTTTCATAGAGCCATCTTCTCCAGCAAATAGATGAAGAGATACAAGCCTTGAAAGCCCAGCTTGAAGACAAGTCTTCTTAGCATAAGGCACTGTAAGAGGAGACAAAGCTTGAAGAGGAGTTATCATCATATAAATCAGCGATGGGGGCGCTGAAAGTAGATAATGCGTCCCTCAAGGAGAAGTTGAATACGGTCCATGAAGACCAGGAGGCCACCATTGCGATAAAATCAGCAGTAGCAGTGGAAGCCTACGGAATAAGTTTAGAATGTAAGAAAAAAAGTTTAGAGGGGATCAGAAAGGCTTGGGAAGGTTTGGCCTCCACTCTAATCAAAGAGGGTAAAATCACTAAGGACGACCTCTCAGAAGTGGATCCCTTTCTATGCCTAGCCGCTGATCCTTCCTATAAGAAGGAGGGGTTGGACCTCACTGATGAATTATCCAACAGGTGTTTGACCTTTTTGATAATGTCAGTAGAATTCCACCCTCCTAAATATAGGATGCCAATAATTGCAGTAAGGTAAACTGAACTTTGTAATTTGAGAATGAATAAATGAGAAATTCTTTTCACATACCTACTTATTATGATGTGTATGAGATGAACAGGTTCCTTGAATAACTTTGGAATGTATGAGATGTATTTGAAATTTTGATGTAATACGTTATCTGATTTAGAAAACCAATCTGCGAGAATAATCTCCATAACAAATTCAGAATGAATGAATTGAGTGGATAGAACATTTCTCTAAATTTAATTTAAAATCATACTCCTTTACGCATATTAGCACAAAAAAGAAGTAATAATAATAAAAGAGATCCTGCCTAGAAGGGATTATCTAGCCCAATGCTAAAAGGACTGGATCGTCTGAAACATCGTAGGCGATGTTTGTACTAGAGGCATGGGCTAACCTCTGTTAGAGTAGTAGATCCTCGTGGGAGGCAAAGGAACTCTGCTTAAAGAGGACTTGTATCATGAGAAAATAATAGGGACTGCCCTAAGATTACGAGCTAGCTCTCCTGGCCTTTCGCTAACCTTGTGAGCTTATGAAGAGGTTCCAAGTATTTGGAGGAAGCCCCTCCTGCCTCCAGGAGTAACTAAGCTCAGAAACCTCTGTATATATATTGTGAGAATAATGAACTATCGTCCGCAAGGTGACTAAACCTCGAACGCGATGGTTAGAGAGTTGGGGTTGTGCAATCATACCTGGCGCACGATGCTTGAATAATGAATGATAGGCATCATGATCATGCTTTAAATGATATGAACACCCAGAATAAATTACTATCAATATCGAGATTAGAGATCCCTTCAATTGTGATAATGAAATATATTTGAAGATGAACCGCATAAAGATTCCAGAATACTGGATGCTCGAACAAAGGATCTTGTATCAGAGAAGAACCTCTGTTAATTATTGCAGCAATGATCATGTTCCATTTGTATCATGAATTCAGGGATAACTGAAGTATCTAAATTCAAAACACCAACAATATAATTTTTCAGAAAATCATGAGCAAATAAGAATTTCTGAATGTGTATTATTGTAAAAGAATCCTTGACAAATCTACACAAATGAATTCTAGGTATAAAGGAATCAGAATTCATGAATGATGTTGTAGAGAAATCAGAACTTAAGCGTAAAATTTCTTCAATTCGTCCCCGCTTCATGTCCTAGGGAGTTAAATACCATCAGAAGTCTTGAGATAATAAGCATTAGGCCCTGCAAACTCACAAACAATGTATGGGCCTTCCCAGTTTGGTTCAAGCTTAGGGACCCCCAGATTGTTGCCAGCAAGCTGACTCGATTGAGGACCAGGTCGCCCTGAGTGAAGCTTCTGGGATTAACCCTGCGATTGAAATATCGCTCAACTCGGCGCTTGTGTTCCAGGTGCTTAAGCGCGGCCAGTTGTCTCTTCTGTTCTATGATATCTGGATCAACCCGACATGAGTCATCATTCTCCTTCATCCAAGCCTGTAAATCATCGAATTCGAAGTTTGCTGCTGCCTCCACCCTGGGGGAGTAATGCTCCAGCTCAACAGGTATAACAACATCCATTCCGAAGGCTAGGGAGAAAGGCGATTCCTGCGTAACCTCGAAAGGGACATTATTGTAAGCCCAGAGAGCACCTGGTAGTTCAACTGACCAGCGAGTTCTGGTACCGTCTAGGCATATCTTCAGAATGTTGAAGATATTCTTGTTGGCAGCTTCAGCTTGTCTGTTTGTGTAGGGGTGCCAGACAAATGCATACTTGAGGTTAATCTAGTGCTTGCCACAGAAGTCGCGGATCAATTGATTGGCAAATAGAGAGTTATTATCTGTGATATCTGCACATGATGTTTGCCTATAGGAAATTTTCAACATTCTGAGCAGTGGGTTGAGCTAGAAGTTTCGCCTCTATCCACTTTGTGAAGTAGTTAACAACGACTAGAACCCATTTGTAGCTTCTGATAGCAGTTAGACATTGCCCTAAAAAGTCAAGCCCCTATATAGCGAAAGGACAAGACGAATTGATAGGCCTGAGGTACCCTACAGGTTGCTTTTGCATATCAGCGTAATACTGATACTGGGGACATTTTTCTACAAATGTTTGAGCTTCTTTGTGGATATTAGGCCAAAAAAACCCCTGACGCAGAATGCGCATGACTAAACTTCGATCATGAGCATGGGTCCCACATTCTCCCTGGTGAACAACCTTTATGACCTCCTGAGCTTCTTCAGGCCTCAGGCATTTTGTGAGGTGGTCTGGCATAGGATCTTCTGTAAAGTTCGCCGTTGATGAGAACATATTTAACGCACTCGAGCCTTAGATTTTTTGGCTTCTAGCTGATTGCTGGGATGGATCCCATTTCTCAGATAATCAATGATTCTATCCATCCAGCAGAATATCTCTTCAGCGCTTTGGATTTTTGCACACTCATAACTGGGATTCTCGAACATTTGATGTTGATGGAAGTCGAGAAGACCCTTCTTGGCAAGCTGGTCCGCCACCTGATTCTCTTCTCTAGGAACATGGGTCAAGGAAAAATCCTCGAATTGGGAGATCAGAGATTGAACCTTCATTAGATACTTCTTCAGGATCTCGTCCTTGGTTTCATAAGCACGATTCACTTGATTAACAATAAGTTGCGAATCGCTGAACACTTATATATGCAGCACGAACAGCCTAAAGGCAAAGTTCAACCCCACAATAAGAGTTTCATACTCCGCCTGATTGTTAGTGACCTTAAACTGAAGGGTCACTGCTCGGTGTAAAACAATACCCATTGGGTTAGTTAGAAAAATTCCAATTCCTTAGGAGTGATGTCCAGAAGCACCATCACTATTGTGATTACTCACTCAATAAAAAAATTGTGATTATCGATAATCATAGTGTATATTATTGTATATATTTATATACATAAATCTATCATTATTTATGCATGCACGTCATGGTGCATCGTTCAATATCAAAAAGAGGAGATCTTGAGTTATATAAGTAAATAACATATTCTCAAATAATAGAAGCATTTTTTGAAAACAAACCGTGAGGCTAATAATGAGAAACTTTATAATTAACCATGTGCTATAGTAGTACTAGGATGGGTAATCTAGTTGGAAGTACTTAAGTCACGCAGTTTAATCCCTAAAACCAAAGTAGATAATACTTTTACATTTAAATCATGAGAAATTACATAAAACTAGCTTAATTCAAGTTTCTTTGGACTACTTAAATCGATCATCAATAATTACTAAAAATAAAAAAATACAAAAAGTTTCAATTTTGTTGGACTAAATAATTGAATTTGGTGTCAAAAAAAACATCAATTGAATGGTGGATCTCTCTCCAAAAGAGCTTTTAGATTGGGATTGAATGCTGAAAATAAATACCCGTAGCAAAAGTTATGATCAGTTTAATGGACATATGTCAAATCACCCCAAAGCGAGTCAATTGAGCCTAGTCAACTCAGACTTGGTCCGGTCAACTTTGTTTTAGTTTTCTAGTGTTATGCAGGGGTGGTTACCGGACCGGACCGGACCGGTTCCGGTCCGGTTCTACCGGTTCCAACCGGTTCCGGATCCGGTCCGGAACCGGTTTGGTGGACTTGGATCCGGTCCGAGTCCGGTCCGGATCCAGATATTATTGGGTCGGGTCGGGTCGGGTTAATCTCGGATAAATTAATTAAAAATATATTTATTTATACATTTTATAAAAAAAAGTATATATTTTGTAATATTTCTGACAAAATTAACATAAAAAAATCTAAGAAATTTTA
>KZ452026.1:2161214-2200799 GCA_002786265.1 Apostasia shenzhenica
GGACCGGTTCCGGGTCGAACCGGTCCAATAAGCAGCCCTAGTGTTATGATGTCTACACTAGGTTTACATGTAAAAACTAGTGCCTTTGCTTTATTTCTTTTGTAATCTCGATTACCCACTATTTTATCCCATTTGGATGCTTTTTTGCAACAACATTATCGTTAAAAAATTCAAGTCACACTCAACAAAATGTAGCTCCCTAACATTAGATTTTAACAAAAGAAGATATAAATAAAAGAAAATTGATTTGTCCCTTTTCTTCTAATTTCTTCTTCTTCTTGATGTTAAAAATTGTGAATGGATTAAGTGGGTTTAAGGTTTCATGTAATCTTGATGCTATGTCATATTATCTAACTGTCATCTTTTGAGTGGTGATTATATAATTTTTTAGAAAATTATTTAAAATATTAATAAATTGAATAATTATTTTCTCAAAATAATATGATATAATATCAAGGTAACATTGAATCAATTCCCCTCTAAATCTTTTGAGTTCTCGTCATCTTTGTGAAACGTCCTCCGAGTCTAGGAAAATCAAAGGAGATGAGAAATTAACTTGTAAGGTGAACTGACTGTACAAATTAACCTCCATCCTTATATAATTACAATAGATTATTACCACGTATGAGATATTGTTTTTATTATTTTCTCTTTAATTTGGTTGCCACCCATTCCTTATGTTCAGGCTACTTAAACGACAAAGCAACGATAGCTCCAAATATCGCAATAATGGACAAGTCCGAAAAATGAAAAGCAAAATTAAATGACGCAATGAATTTGATAAGCTTAATTAAGTAGCAAAAGAATTAAGTGGGAAATTTCCATCTCATGTAAATTTTCAAAATTAAAAATAATATCAAAGAAATAAGGTAATTAAACTATTAATTAAATAAAAATAATAATAGTAACAAATAATTGTATATTATATATATTAACCTTCAATTTCTTAAAAAAACTTCTTAATTATGCATAATATATATAAGTAGATGCAATGTGATGAGATTGCAACCATACCAGTGTTTACACCTGGATTCGCCGTCCCATCTTAGCCATACACGTGGCACTCAGAGGAATACCCTCAAACCTTACTCTGTCATCATCAACGATAATTAACCAAGTCTCTTTTGCAGAACCCGGACCTCGATCCCGTTGGTGTGGCCTTCCGCAACATCAGCTACGATGATTTAGCCAACAACATCCTCCATACCATCAGTCACGATGCTTATGCTACAACATCCCCGCAATATCGAGCATGATGATTAAGCTAACAACATCCTCCATACCATCGGTCTCGATCCCGTTGGTGCGGCCTTCCGCAACATCATAACTTTGGATACGATATTTCCCTGGTTCTGGTTGTCGCTGTTAGAATGTCATGTTAGTACAGCTTCTACTAACACGGACTTCCACCAGTCACGCAAACCAAGAAACTGCGTGCTTCAGCCACTACTAGCGGTTTCTCTAGAGGCCGACAGTGGTGGGACCGCCAGTATGGACTCAATAGACAAATGTCAGCATAGCTTCCAATTCTCACACGTCGCGAAGATCAAGAAGTCGCATGCTCCGACCACTATTGGCTGTCTTTCTGAAGGCCGACAGTGATGCGCTAGTATGGGTTCAATAGACAAAATATTCAGCGTACCCTTTTGGAGAATCCGCTAAACTCCACTCCGCCTACTTATAAATACCTCCGGATGAGACAAACGGAGAGTAGGATACAGGAGGAGATACATGTAACAGTAGATAGCTAGAAGAGATTCTCTTGAGAAATGTCGGGGACGATGTTTGTAATCCGCCTTGTATTGATCTTCTGACCAAACCTCTTCTTAGTGGAACTACTCACTGACACGCTGGTGGACATAGGGGAATTCCTCGCTGAACCACTTTAAATTTCTGTGTTATTCTGGATGACTATTATACCCCTTAATAATCAAATCCTTGGGCTAAACACACTGTGTGCCGCCGATTCTCTGGGCTCGCACTTCTTTCCATCAACAACTAGTTAATAATTAAGAACACATTTTACAATTTTGAATATATATATATATATGATATATCCAAATTCATTTAAGCTGTTACTGAGAAAGTATTAAATATATTCACTAATGGTGTTTGATATAATTCTGCAACCTATTTAACTAAATTTAGACACTCCCTTAAGAATCACAATTTATATGTAGCTTTTTGAATTTAATTTAGATCATCGGGAAGACTATAAATGATTAATTATCTTATCATCGTCATCTTACTTCTTCATTATTTATGACTAATTAAATTTTAATTTGATGGATACAAGTAATTCAAATTCAAACGCAACATCAAAAAACAGAACCGATCAAATTAATGAGCATGGTTGTTCAGAAAAAAATAACAAAAAGGCTAATAGCTGGAGAACTCACAGAGTGAGAGAAAATGGGTTTAGGCTTGGTTGATGGGCGATGATGGGCATAGCTGTGGGACTGGGCTGAATCCTCATCGTCGGAAGTGGAGTCGTGCAGCTGAGCTGCAGCCGATGGCCCGCTGCCAACTCTCCCAAGATATGTTGAATACAGTTGTTGGTGCGATGGCGTTCCGCCGCTGCTTGCCAGAGACCGAGCCGACCTGCATGCGTGCAACCAGCCGCATCTTAACTAATTAATTTCCATTCCATGCTTCATTCATCCAATATCTTTTGACATATATAGAATAATCAATTAATCCTTAATCGGAAATTGATACAAAAATGCAGTGTACTGATGCATTTTAACGAATATTTGTAGATCATTCTACAAGTACAATACATCAAATAATATAAATATATGTATATATACATATATTTATCACATAATATATATAAAAATATACACGAAGCTTTTCCAATGAAATTTTTTTCAAGAGATCATATGCATAGAATATCAAGAGAGAGAGAGAGAGAGAGAGAGAGAGAGCATATTTGTAGGGCCAGCTGGCTTGTGGCAGCTAGCGAGGGAGGTTTCTACTGTAGCCAGTTGTATGTGCCCAATTAAGGTCAACGTATAACGTACGTGAAATAGAACTCGGTGCGCGGAGAGGCTCTGTTTGAGGAATGCTGGCCGGCTGTGGGTACAGGCTTGGCTCTTTCTCTGGCCTTTGGGTCAATCAATGGCTGCTTCTTTCCTTCTATGATCTGCATAATAATTAATTAGAGGCCTGACCTGATCATCAACGAAATGCTAGCTAGTCTGTCGACAATTAATTAATTAAACAGCAAATTAAATATATAGGAGGTGTTAAACAGAGAATTTAGCTTAACCATTAACGGCTAATTATAAGTACCCTATCATCAATATGTTCATCAAGAATGTTATTGTAAGCATTCTTGAAAGTAGTCCCTCCCTGAAACCTGCAAAAGTAATCGTAGTAGAGGGTTTGCAAAAGCAAGACTGCTGTCACCGCGGTGTATAACTGCAAAGGAATGTTTCACCTTTTCATTTAATTAAGTGATATATAACTGATTAAATTCTAATGGGCAAATTAAAATAATTAATTACCATGGCTGTGTAGAACTGGGTGGGTAGCTGCATGCATAAAAATAACATTAAAACGTCAAATTAAACGGCATCATTTCTTTCATAAATTAGGAATAGTTGTTGTACACAAAGAAAGAAAATTTCCCCCTATGAATAAAAGACAACAAAATTAACGAAACATGATTATGAATCAAGCCTTACGGTAGCTGGTTCAAGCCGGCATCCGATCAAGTTAAATATGTCACTGCACGTACAATATATACATTATACATATTTGATATTTGTGAGAAGGGGATATATATATATATATATTAGTCTGCATCGATCCGTACATGAGAAAATGGTTGTGGATGTATTAATGGGAAAGTTTGAGTTTATATGTATATATACATATAAATATATAAATTAGGCAGATGATCACAATCTAGATAAATTAGTAAATGATAGAGTGGATATATGAGCGATTAGTAATGGGGCTGCACGCTTTCATATACCCGATGAACCAAGTGAAGAGCAGGGTAATGGAGACACCGTGACCAGACTTTGTGCGAAAGTTTGTAAGGATCTGAGGGATCTCCGCCACTCCCCAGAAAGCCAAGCTCACTATCCCCAGACTGAACGAAATTTTGCTTTTGAGGTCGCAAACGCAGTCCTCCAAGTACTTCTCCACCCATGCCACGCATTCTCTTCTCTCCTCCCAGCACGAAGCAGAGATCATGTAGCGCCTGCGCCCCTGCTCTCTCTCTAAAGCCATAGTAGCCATAAAGGTATAGATCTCTCTCTTTCTCTCTCTCCCCCTCTCCCTGATCTCGCTCTCCCTCTCCTTGATCAGATATGATCTTTAATCTCTTTGAGGAGGAGGTTGGTGATTTTGCAGTTTGTCGTACTACGCGCGAGTGAGATAAAGCATAGTATGAGAAGATGGTTGTGATTGATGGTGAAATAAATGCTTTGGGGAGTCAGGAGGAATATGCTGCACAGTTTGCTTCAGCATCCCATTGACCGTACTACCGCTCCCAAACTCACAATTGCATCTGGTTGTTGAGGATAGAATTGCATTACAAATTTATTCTAATTTTTAAAAATTTCAAATTAATTCTTTGATGTTGTAAGACTACCGTATTTTTTTTTCCTCTTTTATGAACTCATCATTTGCATTGCTCCCCATAAAAAATAAATAAAACTACATTATTTTTTATAATTTAAATCATTTTGACTTAGAATATGAAATAAAGTTAATAATTTTATTAAAAAAAATTGAGTACGTGAAATAAAATAATATTTTTTTATATTAAAATTTGTATAAAATATAATAAAAATTAATTAATTTATTTATTATTATTATTTTTAAATTAATACCATTTTAATTTTGATTTTGGTCTTCGCGTCAAATAAAGCCAGAGTCCATTCCAACAACACATTTGCTAGAACTAATCTGAATCAAGAGGCTAATATTCTTGCATCCAGAACCAATTTCGATCATTAACCAAGTTGATATAATTTTACATTCTGTTTACATTTTGTATACTTTGCTCGTGGAACTACGTATCTGCATTTAATTGTGAGCGACTAATGCCTAGAATACTATAAAAAACAAAATAACTATATCAAATACAATAATTGTGATTTTTATGAGCAAGAATCGTGCAAAGGTCAAGTGGAGAAGGTGTACTCTTATTTCATCTTGTATCAGCTATGCAAGTAGAATAAGCTACAAAGTCAGTTGCCTTATTGTGTAATCCTATGTGTCTTAAATTTGGCACACAAAAAATTAAAAAAACTCAGCAATAAGCAACTTCTAAATGTAAAGAAAGCAGAATGTCCATTATGATGATGGTAGAATATGCTTCTAGCCATGTACCCTGTGATCTATCTACCTAGGTGCTAGCCAATCTTGCCACCTTCAGAGCCCATTTGGTCTGTACCTTCTTGACTGCCCTCATGAATAATTTGATACCCACAACTCCGAAGAAGAAGTTATGGTGGTCACAAAGAATTGCTGCAGCACCGGCCTTTCCATTTGCTCGTACAAAGCTGTTAAAGTTAACTTAGACCTAATCGAGTAGCATGGATTGACGCTTCCTCCATCAAGGTTAAGCATTGGTGTCGAGTTCCTATCTGCTTCAATTCTTATCAGGAAGACATTTGGTGTGATGTACTACCAATGGAGGTAAGAGTGTGATTCTAGGTCGGCCTTGGCTATATGATCTAGATGTTACATTATTCAGTCGCTCGAGCTCTTATGCTTTCAAGTATAAGGGTGATCGTATCGCGATCGGCCCATTGCCACCGTGATTGACCTCAAAGCGAGCAACAGTAGCACCAAAGAGCCTGATAAGAAGAAAAAACTCCACCTGATTAGCGCTAGTCAGGTCAAGAGAGAGATCACATCAGGAGGGTGTGTTTGGGTCATTGCCATTCATGAACTTCAAGAGGCCTCCACTACTAAGCACCCACCTGAGGTGATCCTACTATTAAGTGAGTTCGCTGAGATCTTCCCTAACGATCTACTGGATAGTCTCCCTCATATGCATGACATTCAGCACGCTATAGACCTTGTTCTGGGATCCACCTTCCCGAACTTGCCTCATTACTGCCTTAATCCTAGTAAACATGCGGAATTAAAGAGGCAAGTTGATGACCTACTACGAAAAGGGTTTGTGTGATGCAGTGCTTGGTCAAATACATCGACACCATAAATATAATTTACAGTCTCAGACCTAAATTATAGTAGTTCTAGTCTTGTATATAGTTATCTTCATTTCAGCATATTTTATTTGGGTTATTGTTGAGTCAAATAATATGATTTTATATCGGTGGGAATGCCCACTTTAGTGTCCTATAATTATTTTGGGTCTTATTTGATTAATTTGGGTTAATTAGATTCAAAATGAATTATTCAATTTGAGTCAAATTAAATTCAAATTAATCAAATTAGTTTGGATTTGATTCAATTGAATTGAGGTATATTGAGTCAAGTTCAATTGAGATCAATTGGGATCAAAATGAGTCATATTAGGGTCATTTTGGGTCAGTTTGGTTCTAATTGGATTGAGTTGGATTCAATTCGAATCAAATTAGATTCAAATTAAACATATTTTGCTCTGTTGGCGAAGGGGCAAAAAAAAAATTGGCTTGTTTGTGAAGAAGCAGAAACTGGAAGACCCAAATGCAATTTTACATAATAAATCAGAAGGCAGCCATAATTTCATGAAAGGCTCGGGCTTCTCTGTTAGCTCGCGGAGCTCCTCACGGCGAGCCAGACTACTCCTTCCTTCCACATCGCGCCAACCAGCCAGTTCTCCGAGCACGTCGTCGGCCTCTCCACAGACTCGCGCACATCATCGGCCACGTTCTCCACAACTGGGATCTTCCTCCACCGCTTCGTATACAGTTTGTTCCGCCCATAGCTCTTTTGCTCCTATAAAATGGTCGACGGGGACGACGGCAGGAGGAGGCGGTTGATAATTTTCTGTGAACGATTCTACTCAGAACAGAGATTTAAAGAGATCCGAGCAGGTGGCCAAGGATTTCTCACAGGCACTGCAGCAGGTGGCTGCGTTCGGCCTTCTCATCCTTTGTTAAAGCCGAGCAGGTGGCTGCGGCTTCATTTTAGGAACGACTCAGAGATCCGGACAGGTGGTCACGGATTTTGTCGTCGGCACGACAGTAGGCAGCTGCGTTCGACGTTCTTCCACTGATCTAAGGTTTCGGCAGGGGGCTGAGGCTTCGACTTGTGGATGTGTTCAGCGTTTTCTCCACTGGTCAAAGCCGAGCAGAGGGCTGCGACACGATTCAGCTTCGTCTGAAGCTAAGGCAGAGGGTTGAGGCTTCAGGATCAGAGGTTGAGTTCCTTGGTTTGCTTACAGTGATTCTAAATTTTCCTATTATTGCTATGTGTTTTTCCTGTTTCAATTTCATGCCACTGTTATGAAGAATTCCTCAGTTTAGATATTTCCCTTCAATTCTGATTCACTCCTTATTCATGAACTTATATTATGGTTTTCACATTCAGCCATAGTTGATGTTGAAATTTCAGATACTTGTTATTTGGTTGATTCAATTCGCTGTTTAAACCATACTACACATTTGTTCTAAATCGACTTGTGAAACTCATATTCGATGAAGTTATTGATATGTTGAATAGTTTGGAAAGTTATCATGTGTAGGAACTTCAAGGTAACTGTGTATGCGGTAATTCATCTTGAAGTTCGAAAGTTTATTATCTTAATTGCATAAGTTTATTTGAATTTATTTGGATAGCATTTTAATCATCAATCATTTCATGATGCTTATGTGAATATGCAAATATTTATATTTAATATAATTTGAAAATTTTGGTTTAATCTCCTCTCCATTTGCATTTAGTAATTTATATAAATATAAAAATTTAGGCGCTAACTTAACATTGGTAGTGTTAGGATCGACTTAAACCGATCCCCGCGCTGCATCAGTTTGTTAGAGAGAGTCTTAGCCCATGTGCTATTTCAGCCCTTCCTACTCCCAAGAAGGACGACTCATGGCAGATGTGCGTAGATAGTCGTGCCATTAATAAGAATACTGTGAAGTACCCCTTTCTCATTCCCCGCCTAGATGACATGTTAGACATGATGGTTGAAGCCACTATCTTTTTGAAGATCGATTTAAAGAGTGGTTACCATCAAGTTTGAGTCAAGCTTGGGGACGAGTGGAAGATGACTTTTAAGACGAAAGATGACTATATGAGTGGATGATCATACCCTTTGGGCTGTCCAATGCCTTTAGCATGTTCATGCGTTTGATGATACAAGTATTACGACCTTTCATTGGCATCTTTGCTGTCATGTACTTTGACGACATATTGATATATAGTTGCACTAGGGAGGACTACTTAGACCATATTCGCCAAATCTTTCAAGTTTTTAGAGCAAAAAGTTTGTTTGTGAATCCTAAGAAGTGTCTTTCTCATTGACCATATAGTCTTCTTGGGATTCATCGTCTCCTTAGACAGTGTCTCAGCTCACCCTGAGAAGGTTCACATCATATCTGAATGGCCCAAACCTCAGAACAACCATGACGTTCATAGCATTCATGGCCTAGCTATATTCTATCGATAATTCATATGAGGTTTTAGACCATCACTGCACCTATTACGGACTGTATTCGAAAAAGAGCTTTTGAGTGGACGAAGGCAGTTGCAAAAGCCTTCGTTGAAATTAAGGCTTGTATGTCTGCAGCTGCTATTTTATGACTCCCAGACTTTTCCAAAGTCTTTGAGGTACCTGTGACGCCTCAAGAGTTAGTATAGGTGGAGTCCTAAGTCAAGAAGGTCATCCTGTAGCCTTCTTCAGTGAAAAATTAAATGGCATTAGGTAATGATACTCCATCTATAATAAAGAGTTTTATGCCGTGGTTCAGGCTCTCAGACATTGGAGGCATTATCTCCTACCCCAGGAGTTTACTCTCTATTCTAACCACGAAGCTTTGAGATACTTGAATTCATAGAAGAAGCTCAACCCGAGACATGCCAAGTGGGTTGAATTTCTTCAAGAGTACACTTTTGTACTCAGGCATAAACCAGGAGTTGAGAATAAGGTAGCAAACGCTTTGAGTCGTCGAGTCTCCTTGTTGACTACGATGAGCATTGAGGTTATCGGGTTTGACAAGCTGAAGGAGATTTATATTAATTGCTCTGATTTTGGAGTTATTTACACAATGGTAAGTTCGAGACCGACTAGTGAGTATCCAGATTATCTCATCCAAGATGAATACCTTTTTTGCGATCATCACTTATGCTTGCCCCAGACTTCTGTGAGAGATTTTATGATCTGGGAACTTCATGCTGGTGGTCTTGCTGATCACTTTGGTTGAAACAAGACTATCGAAGCAGTTGAGAGTCAATTTTATTGGCTAAGTCTATAGAAAGATGTAGTTCGGATCATTACCCAGTGTAAGACTTGTGCTGTTGCAAAACAGCAAAAGCAAAATACCGGGTTATATACGCCCTTACCTATTACTGATAGACCTTGGTAGGACCTGAGTATTGACTTCATTCTAGGTTTGCCTTGAACGGTTGCACGACATAATTAAATTTGTGTTGTCATGGATAGGTTTTCTAAAATGACGCATTTTCTTTCTTGTTCGAAGATCTCTAACGCTTCTAGGATAGCCCGCCTTTTCTTTGATAGGATTGTTCACTTGCATGGGCTACCTAAAAGTATGGTTTTGGATAGGGACATAAAATTCACAAGCTATTTCTGGAAGACTCTGTAGCATCTCCTAGAAACTAAGTTAAAATTCTCAATTGCTTATCATCCTCAGACTGACTGCTAGACCAAGGTGGTTAATAGGAGCCTAGGAAATCTTCTTAGACATCTGGTAGGAGAAAATAGTCAGAATTGGGATCTGATCATACTTAGGGTTGAGTTTGCATATAGTAATTCTGTCAATAGGTCCATAGGTATAAGTCCATTTGAGGTTATGCATGGTTATAAGCCTAGAACCTTCACTGATCTTATTCTCTTACCACTACACCATAGAGTTTTCGAGTCCGCACAATTATTTGCTGAGCATATTAGGCATTGCATTAAAAGATTAGTAAAAGAATAAATCTCAATAACGAGGCTTATAAAAAATTAGCGAATGCTCATAAAAAATTACTGAAATTTTTTGACGGTGATTATGTGATGATTTGGGTTAGACCTGAGCAATTCTCTTCAAGAGTCGTTAAGAAGCTACAAGCTCGTGGGGTAGGTCCATTTAAAATATTAAAAGAACTTAGGTCAAATGGATATATGATTGATTTACCATCGGATATTAGGATCAGTACTACATTTAATATTTTAGATCTGGTAGCTTACAAAGAACCAACAGCAATGCCCAGTGATCCATTTGAGCCTTCTTCCCCTATTGAGAGAGAACATACCTCTGAGTGTCCACTTTCACAGCCTTCCACAAAAAAATTGCAAATTGAATAGATTCTTGATGATTAGATAATCTTAACTAGAAATTGAGAATATCAGAGATATTTGATCAAGTGAAAAGGTTTGTCATCATCAGAGGATTTTTGAATAACTAGAAATGAGTTACAGTAGCTTGATCCAAACTTGCTTAAGAGGTACTGCAGCGGAGTTGACCTTAACTCGATGGGGTCGAGGTCTTGGCACCCAGGGAGAGTTGGTGGGGATATGATGACATCGGACCGTCGATCTATTTCAGGCAGAGTCCACACTCGATGTCCAAGATCTCATCACGTGGCATCGATCTGGATGGAGGATTGATATCTATTGATTTGGCAGCACGTATGATTGGTGGCTGATCAGTGGATTGGAAATCTCCATTTAAATTATTTTTTTGATTTGAATGAGAATAATCCAACTTTTGGGATAATTTTATTTATTTACTTCTTTTTTAGACTTTCGTGTTTGGCAAGATTGTAATCATTTTATTTCCTCATTTATTTCAGCATTTACTTTCGTATTTTGAATTTTAAATATAATAGGTTTATATAAAGACATGGACTAATGTTATTTGGTTTGAATCCTAAAATGAAATTATCGTGAGTTTGATTATTGTGTATTATATCCTGGTGAAGGGAAATGTTGGGGCCTTGGGTAAAAATTTCTAAATACCTTAAGGAACTTAAAATATTTCCCTACGATCCCAGCTTAACTAGAAGTGGGGAACTTTATGTATAGATATAGCATAAAAATTACCATCCTAAAAGAATTCAGAGTACTCCTTCCCAAGATTGTGTTGTAGCCAAACTTGGCTTTCATGATGACAAAGTTCACCATATTCATGACATACCCATTGTTGTCATAAAAAGCCATGAGTAGTGAGATGAAGCCTAGGGGCTGGACCCTCTCTCTAGAACAGCCCAGAAGAGTAAGGACTTTGTGAAAGAGGTTTGTTTTCTTAAGTCCCATCTAAAGGAAGGCAGACTCAAATAAGATATTCGTTGCGCTTCTAGAATCAATCAGAACTCATCGAACATCAAAATTACTGATTTGTGCAGTCACTATAATGTAGTCATTGTAAGAATTGCTACTTTAGAGGAGATCTGAGAAGGTGAGACGGATAGAAGTAGAATTTTGTTAAGATATACCACCAACTTTGATGATTTGGCGGTAAACAACATTAGAGTGAAATTGAAGATTGCGATGATAATTCAAGTGACTGGGGCATACATCTAGATTGGAGGATCAAAACTAGGTGCAGCTGTAGGAACCTGCACTGCAATTCCTGAGGCATCTTCGTGGGACCTCTCCTTCTGACCAAATTCAAAGGTGCAGATCATGAACAAAAAATCTTCTAACTTTCTCTGATTAACTAGTTTGTCAAGCAGGGCCTTAAGAATGTGGCATTTATAGAGCATGTGTCAGTAGTTACCGTGCAATTCACAGTAATTATTAGGATCTATCCTAGTAGGAGGTGCTAGTTTATGTCCTAATAGGCGAATCCATCCTTGCTTGATAGCAACTGCATAGAATTCAGTAAGCAGCTTTGAGAAGAGATGTTTCTGCTCATAGAATCGACAAGGCCTTTTTTCTTTGTTGTGGTTGCCATTTTTCTGTTACTTCAGGCTCAATGTTTCATCGCCTCGATATTTCCTTTTCTTTCTTCCTTGATCAGTTTTGGGCTTGATAACATTCGGGGGTTGTTCTCCGCGTCCTTTAGGCTCTGTTTGGATGGAGGAACAAAATATGCTTTGAAAGAATTTTGTGAAAATTTTTAAAAAAATGTGTATGATGTGAAATAAAGTGAGTTAGTTATATTAAAAATTGTGTTGGATGTGAAATAAAATAATTATTTAATGTTGAAATTTGTGTAGGATAAGATATAAAATAATTTTTAAAGTTTTTTTTAAAATAAATTTAAGATTTTAACTATGGCTAAAATAAGCTATTTTTTTTAATCAGTTGCCAAACAGAGTCTTAAGAATACAAATTGGTTAGCTCAAGCCACTAACTTAGGATAACTCTAAGCTTCACAAGTTATAGAAACTTATACAAGTCTTCACTCTTCAATCCCCTGCAGTTGTTGTACATGACGATGGCAAGGTCAATGTCTTCAGCTTTTACTGTAGCAGCAAAAACATGATTAGTATAATCCCACAAGTTTTTCTTTTCTCCTTAACTTAATATTAGCGAGCAGCATGTTGGAGACTAACATGGTGTTCGCCCAATGAAACGGGTGATCAATTCTAACTTTAGGTACTCATAAGAGCATATATGGCCTCTGGGCAACTTAATGAACCAGCTGAATGCTTTCCCTTTTAGAGTATTGGTAAGAAGGTGACACTTTATTGCCTAATTAGGATGGCGATAACAAAGGATAGCTTCAAATCCCTCTATATGCTCACGAGGTGTAGTTCCCTTGTAATTCTCAAGGCATAGTGGCTTGAAGCCTTTTAGGATAGGTGCCTAACAAATAGCTTGCCGGAAGTCCTCTGGGATGGGGGCCAGACGGATGGCATCGGAAAATGGGGCATTTTCGTCCATCGGCCCGAAGAAGGGATCAGGTCCGTGATGAGGAGTCTGAGCGCCGGGAAAAAGGGGGTCACTTCCAGCTAAGAACGGAGGAAAAGCGGGTGGGAGAAAAGCAGGTTGTGGTAGTGGACAAGGTGGAAGGGGGTTTTGATGAACCTCCTGGAAACGGACAGGGCGTATGGGTGGTCTGGAAGAACCAGAAGATTGGATGGAGAGTGGCGCAGCTTGGGGCGGCGGTGCAAGGACTTCGGCCACCGCGGGAATCGGAAGGACCGGAGCCGGGGCCGCCGCTGGCGCCGGAATCATCTCTGGAATCGCCGCAACCGGCGGAGGTGCAGGGACCGCCGATTCCGACGGGCAAGGTACAGGGAGAGGAAGTACAGCACAGACCGGCTGTGTCTGTCTGAGGATGACGGCCTGTTGCGCCGTGAGGCCAGTGACCATGTCAGTGAGGTTTGCGAGCATCCCTTGGAGCTCTGAAACACGAGTGCCTCTGGAAGAGGAGGCAATCCGGCGCGTCGCCGGGAAGTGGAAGTTGACGCTCCGTCTTCCGGCGCCCGGGCAGAGGGTTCTCCTACGTGCACACTGCGGGCAGCAGAGTTGGTTTTGCGCGTTCTCGCCACCATCTTTCCAGGTCTCAATGAAAGCACCAGAAGATGTTGACATAGGATGTGGGGATCCCAGGAAACACCGAAGAAAGAGAGAGTTCCGGGAGACGGCGGCGCGCAAAAGGGGGGTGAACCTGTTAATGGAGGCTCAAGGAGAAGATTATGTTCAAGGCAACCAGAAAAGCACACAGAGATTTAAGGTGGTTCGGGGAGGAAATCCCCTACGTCCACCGGTCCATCAGCGAAGGAGTTTCACTAAGTGGGAAAATAACCCTAAGACAGGGATAATACAATGCTTTGTTATGAAAAAGAAGAAGAGGAAGAAGAAGGACTGAGGAAGCTCCTCAGTTGGGGCTCCGTTACAAAGGGGTCAGAAAATCTAGAGATCCCAGAGCTTGAGTCTCTACGTCTGTCTGTTCGTCTATCCCTCCTTTTTTTCGCTGAAATTGTTCAATGGTTTTTATAGCCGTTGGCGTGTGTAGCTTCACCCTGATTTTTTGGAAGAAAGGTGATAAGTGAGCTCTGAGCGCCGCTCAACTGTCACTGGAGAGATCTGCCATTGTACGAGAAAGATGACATCCTTTAATGCCGATATTTTTATGGGGAAAAACGTCTGTACGGAAGTCGGCGGAGTTAGGTGAAGCTGATTGTGACAGACGTTACCTCGTACCCTTAGGTCCGAGGTTACGAAGGTTTGTTCCTGGATCGTCGTGGACGATGGTTGGTTGAACCCTCGTGCCCGAGGTTTGACCTGGGTCAAAAAGTCCTGCAAGACCTGCAGATGAGTCAGCAAATCAATCAATCGGTCATAGCCCTGTAGGGCGCCACGCGTTCGGCCAGGATGCAGCGCAGGAACCACGTGTTCAATGGTTTTTATAGCCGTTGGCGTGTGTAGCTTCACCCTGGTTTTCTGGAAGAAAGGTGATAAGTGAACTCTGAGCGCCGCTCAACTGTCACTGGAGAGATCCGCCATTGTACGAGAAAGATGACATCCTTTAATGCTGATATTTTTATGGGGAAGAACGTCTGTACGAAAGTCGGCGGAGTTAGGTGAAGCTGATTGTGACAGACGTTACCTCGTACCCTCGGGTCCGAGGTTACGAAGGTTTGTTCCTGGATCGTCGTGGACGATGGTTGGTTGAACCCTCGTGCCCAAGGTTTGACCTGGGTCAAAAAGTCCTACAAGACCTGCAGCTGAGTCAGCAAATCAATCAATCGGTCATAGCCCTGTAGGGCGCCACGCGTTTGGCCAGGATGCAGCGCAGGAACCACGTGTTTAACACATACAAATCTTGTGTGAACATTTTATGCATCAAATTAATTAATGTCTAGTGATTTGTATAATTTTAATTAATTGGAGATTAGCCACAGCACCTCCAATTATGCTAAATTATATATTAGTATTCCCTGATCACATATAGAAAATGACATTAATTGTAATTAATTACCTTAATATAATCCCACAGGAATTTTGTTATATTTATATGATTAATTAAGATCAAATATCATAGTATTTCTTTTCTTAATTTAACCGCAGAGATTAAAAAATAGAATATAATATAATAGTTAATCAATTTCGGGTTTAAGAATTTAATTGAATTAGAAAAATTAGCCCACAGGCAGTTTTTGTACCTCGTTTAATTCATGTATAAAAAAAAACAAGATTTACATTGGTAAAACATGTTATATGTTTATTATCCTCAATTTTGTAACATAAGTGTGTTTATTTTATGCAGTTATACGATCTATGAATTTTTTTGATATCAAATGTGATGTTCCCAAATTACATGGTGAAAACTACAAAATTTGGAAGGAGAATTCTTCATTTAGAGGGTGGATTACAAACATCGTCCTCGAGGTTTGTCAAGGGATCTCTCTTCTAACTTTTATGTTACATGTATCTCTCTTGTATGTATCTGTATCTCCATCTTTTTTTGTTGACGTGGGAAGCAGGGGGTCCCAAGAAAGAGAGAGAGAGAGAGTCCCGAGAGACAGCGACACGTAGTGAGCTAAGCCCGTTGACTGAGGCTTAAATGAGAATAATATGCATCCAGAATAGCACACAGGTTTTTAAGGTGATTCGGGGAGGAAATCTCCTACGTCCACCGAGCGATCAGCTAGAAATAATTTCACTAGAAAAAGAAAGGCGATGGCCGCAAGGACCAGTACAATGAGCTAACAGAAGAGAGTAAGAGGGAGAGGTTTCTTCTATTGAACTCTTAATACAAGGATGATAGAAGAGAAATCCTATGATTCCAATCCGGGAAAAAAGTCTCTCCCTCCTCGAAGCTTATTCGAAGGTATTTATAGGCAGGGGATAGTAGAGCTCAGTCCTGGCTTTTCGGAAGAGGATGGAGTAAACAAATGCTAAACCCACGCTGGTGGCTTCACTGCTGTTGGCCATCGAAGGAGCCAGAAGTAGTGGAAGGAGAGCTTGACTTATTGATCTTGGCATTTCTTCTAGGAATCTGTGATGGATGGAGTATACAGGTCCTTGATTTACGTGACTGGGAAAAGCATGCTATATTGGAAATGGGGCGGTTGGGTCACGTCGACAGCGACAAGCGCAGCTAGGGAATATCATCATCGATGTTGCCAGGGGATGATTCTGACTGTCATGGACGATCTTTCGCCGAATCCTCGTGGCCGAGATAAGAGACCTGCGAGAATAATAATAAATAAATAAGAAATTAGTGCTGACTGGGATGCAGGCTGGGATGAAGCTCTGGAACCACGTGTTAACATCAGCCCCCTGCATTGTCAGGGTGCAAACATTTGATGTGGGTCCTGGAATGTGAACTGTCGTGATAGTGGACGCGCTGCCCAAGGCCTATTAGGATAAAGTTGGAGCAGTGCCCTGCCGATTCGCATTCGCCTCCACCAATTTTCTGAAAATATTACAAGGAGAGGAGGAGATCGTTAGAGAGATGGCAGAGAGCCAAAAATGGGCAATCCTGAATTGTCTTCCACTAAAGAAGAAGAGGGCCAACAGTCCTCTAGTCGACGCACCTCCCTTCGAGAAGAGAAGGTGCCCGGAGTTGTTTGAGGGGTCACCTAAAACGGCAGCTGAGAAGGCCATCATAGTGCTCCAGGAAGAGAAAACAGGAACTCCGGCTGCAGTTTTGCTAGAGGAGATGCCAGCGGCCAAGGTTGCTAGGGTTCTAGCAAGAATTCTGGAGTCTAAAGAAGGTCCCACAAATAAGGAGGCGGCAAAGGTGGTGAATATCTTCAACTCCCCGGTCAAGGCATCTCTGAAGACTAGGGGGCGGAGAGAGTTGAGCATAGTACGACAGAGGCTTGCGGGAGAAAAACTGGTCCCAGGGAAGATTCTGCTCAAAGATGAAGATGTTGAGCGGATCTTCCCTAAGGTAGGGGCCCCACCCGAAAGAAGGTTGACAAAGAAGCCCCTAGTGATTTGCGGTCTCGCTCCTCTTGGCAAACCGAGCCCTCTCCCTATTAAGACAATAAAACCTTCCTTTTCTTGTTTCCTTCCAGTAGGCACTCAAGATGGTGAGAAGAAGGAAGAGAAGGACAGGAGGAAGGGAGGAGACAAGACGGAGGAGGGGATTAAGAAGAAAGAGGGAGCTCCCCAGGTTGTGCTTAAGGCTGCACTTGGCATTGAAGGGTAAGGAGGCAACCTAGGGGAGAGATTGTTTGAAATAAGGAGAGAAGAGGAGAAGATTCTGAAGAACACCTCCCAAATCTTGGAGGTGGTAAAAAATTTATAAAGTCTAGAAGAAGGGAAAGCTCACCATCTTCGGAGGGTGGCAGAGCTAGAAAGTGCTTTGTCGCAGGCCACAAAGCACTCTCAAACTAATCACAGGGAGGAGCTAGAGAAGTTGTACAAAGTTGGAAGATAAATTGGCTTCCCTAGCCCTTAGCAGCTCAGAGTGGGCGTGCAGGGCCGAGGTTGCAAGGGAAGAGTTCCATCGCACTATTTCGGACATAGGCCAAGCCCATTCTGCCCACGTCAAAGACCTCCAAAAAAGAATAAGGGAGTTGGATGATGAGAAGGAGGCTTTGAGAAGGGATAGAAATAAGCTCAGGGATAAGGTTGCGGCCTCCAAGAAAGCAGAATCAAAGGCAAAGCAGATGGCATTCGAGGTTCACTGACGGGATGAGCTGCTGAAGTCTAAAATATGCTCCATACATTCCTTGATAGATAATGGTCTGGGATGAAGAGGGCAACACATGGAGGATCCTGAGGAGGCAGTGAGGAGAGCGGTGAATATCGTCAGTGCCTCAGCCGTAGGTCATCATGTGAAGAGTCAGGCAGCCTTTGATGTCCTTCTGTAAGCATTGGTTGATGTAAGTATTCTGAATCAGGAAAACATTAGAGGTCCAGCCGTTCTTCCCTTTTATGGCCCCTATGGTCTAGATAGATTTTTCGACACTAGAAGCCACGGCTCAGTGGAGATTCCGCCCATCAGTACCTACGCCGGTTGGAGATACCAACCTGATTTCTCCTGCAGAGGTCCTGATAAAGGCTAAGGTTCTTCTTCCAAGAGTTTGACATGATTTCTTCCTTCCTGTTCTTCATCCTCAGACTCATCATCAACAAAGTTGATGGAATGACTGGAGAAGAAAGGTGTCCCAAATCATCTCTTGAGGGCGCGCCGCTGATTTGTGAGGAGAGCAATAAGTCAGTCTGGAGGGAGGTCCCCCTCATATTTGAGATTGACACTATAACTCTAGTTGTCTAAGTTCTAAGGCCTTGTATTTTTCTTTTAATTTTGTTGTATGCCCTGTATTTAGAAAGAAACATGTAAGGGAATAAAGAAATGAAATTTGTATCAAATTTTACGATGAATGAAATATATTCCTCTGAAAACTTGTTCTGAATGAATTCTGCTTGTATTTTTTCTTTCTTTTGTCTCCTCTTTCATGTTTGAAGAAGATATCATGAGATCAGAAAGGATAGAATGAGAATTAATAAGGAAGGTATAAATTTAATGATAAACTCTGAGTTAAGGTCTCTTGCAATAAGAAACAACTACCATCGCGAACGATGTTATCTGTACGTGGAACATCGATCAGTGATAGTAGAAGAAGTAAAATAAACAATGCAGTTCGATGTTTCGAAACATTATGCATAACATCAAGGCGAGTGCAGGAAGAGGGATGCTTTGATATCCGTGCACCGCTTCAAATTTCAAAACTATCAGAAAAAAGGACAGCTAGATCGGGCCTGCACGTCAATCGATAAGATTTGACAGCTAGAAGATGAAGGGCACAAATGTTCCCCATAAAGTCTTTTCAAGGAGGGAAGTTTGAAACATTTGTCTGTCTTCAAACCCTAAAAAAGAATTCTGCCTGATCCTGCTCGTCGCAAAGCCTTACTATAGAGGGGAGAGAGATTGAATGGGCTGAGCTAGCCGAACAGTTTGAGAATGACTCTAGCTACTAGAATAGTCTCCAGATGGAGCACGAAGTGCTCAACACAACAAGAGAATTTAGAGAAAACCCCAGCCTCGTGGTCATCCAGCCCACCGCCAAGCTCTGACCAAACAGACCCTCTGACAGAGCGATGTGTGTTTACCGGGCACAAGTGGAGTATGGGTTGATGCTCCCTCCACACCCAGAGTTTGGTGAGATCCTAAACTCATACCAGATTGTGCCGAAGCAGCTTTCCCCTAATGCCATCGCATATATCTACTCTTTCCTGAAGCTGCTATAGGCTCAGGGGATTCCCTAGAGTATGATGCTGTTCAAGGGACTGTTCAGCTAGATGGCGGTGCCTGAATATGAAGGATGCCTAGCCCTGAGGTCGAAGACAAGAAAAGTGATGTTCTCTAGGGTGAGTAGTTCCTACTCAGACTAGAGGGACTACTACTTCTTCTTAGGAGGGGATTTGAGCATCCCCCTGAAGCCTAGAGTATGCCCACCTGAGTTGATAGGAGATGCCTGGTGGATGGCTGGGGAAGGAATTCTGAGGAACCTAGAGGAGCTGAAGGGACAAAACTGGCCCCTAAAGAACTTCCTCAGGCACGTGAAGAACAACATCTCCATGTACGCTCAAGCGTTGGGGTATACTGTCTTCAAGGAGATGATTCCACCCCCTGGCAAGGGAAGGCCAGGAGGGGGCATCTCCCAGCCATCCAACTCAGCAAGGAAATTACTGAGGTGGTGGAGGGGCTAGGAGAAACAAAGGTTCCAGAGCTAGCTTGTGGCAGAACCGCAGTCGATGTGGTATCTTCTTCGGAGGATACCAGGGAAGACGGAAAGACCTTGGCTGAGCTACTCGAAGATGCAGGCAAAGAGAAGGAGCTTGCAACGACAGCCAAGCCCAAGGCGGTTCCTGGAAACAATAAGGGCATTGCACTTGGGGGAGACAGGAAAGAGGAAAAAGAGAAAGAGAAGGGCCTAGGAGAAGCCCAAGAGGATGAAGTAGAAGGGGCGACCGCGGGCCCCTACCCGAACCTTGTGCTAAGGAAAATTCCCAAGAGGAAGAGGGGTTTCTCAGAAAGGAGTCCAGAGCATCCTTCGAAGAAAGGGAAGGTCAAGGAGGAAGGTCAATCGATTGTGAAGGGAGTGCTGGACTGGCAGCAGAGCATTGAGCCCCCTATTGCGTCAACTTTGCAGGGAGGTACGGGGATGACATTTCGAGGATTGATGTGGGGGAGAGGAAATGCAAGGAAACTAACGATTCTCTCCTAACAATCGTTCGAACAAAGCTATGCAGTCTTAGGGGATATGAGACTGGCCATAGGAGGTGGCTTGGTCACCCGGGATCTGGAGGAGAGGATTGAGAAAATCTCGGCATTGGATGCCTATGCCCATGTAGCCAACAGGATGATCACTGTAAGGATTTCTCATAACTCATCACTTCCCTGATAATTGTCTGGCTGAGTTGTGCTAACTCCACTTTGTTTTTTAGGCGCTTGCTCGTCTGCCTCTGATTCTGAACAGGACTTTGAGGACGGAGGAGCAAGTGCTCAAGCAAGGACGCCAGCGGAGAAGAAATTGAAGCCTTAAGGGTCCAGCTTGCAGTGAAGTCTTCTCAGTAAGATGCTTCGTAGAAGGAGAAGGCTAAATTACAAGAGGATTTTTGCAGTCCATAAGTCTACAATGGGCGCACTGAAGATGAATAATAAGGCCCTGTGAGAGAAGTTGAATAAGGTCGCTGAAGACCAGCAGGCCACCATTGTGGCGAAGTCCACAGGAGTTGTCAAGGCCTACAAAATAAGCTTGCCCTACAGAAAAGAGAGGTTGGAGGGTATCAGGAGAGCGTGGGAAGGAGTGGTCTCCACTTTGATCCAAGAGGGCAAGTTCACTGCGAACGACTTTATGGAAGTGGAGCCCATTCCTTGCCTAGCCGCTAATTCTCTACTTAAAGAAAGAGGGGTTGACGTAACTGATGACTTTATCCAATAGATGTTTGATCTTTTGGATAAAGCCAATAAGAAATAATCCACTTCGATGTAAGATGAGTGCATGTAACCTCAATTTTGTACTTTGAAAATGAATGAATGAGAAGTCTATTTTCTTTTGCATACTTGTTTATTCTGATGTGTATGAAATGAATAAGTACCTTGCATGGAATTTGAAATGATGTGATTCTAAGAGCCAATTTATAAGAACATCCTCCATAATGAATTCACAATAAACGAATTGAATCATATAGAGTATTTCTCTAGGTTAAGTCTGAGATCACTTTTTTGCTCATTTGCTGCCAAAAGGACTTAAGTCATCTAAAACATCATGAATGATACTCGTACTTGAGGCATGTGCTAATTGAGTAGAAAAGGAATTTGGAGCTTCGTAGTCGCACTTCTTTACGAATTTGTACAGAAAAGAAGCAATGATAATAGGGGAGATCTTGCCTAGGAGGAGTTATCTAGCCTGATGCCAAAAGGAATTAGATCGTCTGAAACATAATGAACGATATTTGTACTTGAAATATAGGTTTACCTCCATTAGAGTAATAAATCCTAGTGAGAGGCGAAGGCACTCTGCTTAGGGGGGACCTGTATCGTGAGAAGATAGCAGGGACTGCCCTAAGATTACGAGCAGACCTTCTAGCCCTCTACTAGCTAGGTGGGCTTATGGAAGGGTTCTAGATGTTTGTAGGAGACCTCGCTTGCCTTAGGCATAACTAGGGTTGGATACCTCTATACATAATGAACCATCATGCACGAGGTGATATAACCTCGGGTTCGATAATTGGAGTTTTGAGGTTAGAATCATATCTGTCGCACGATGCTTGAGCAATAGATGGTAAGCTAGTCGTGCCTTGGTACGAATTATCATTGATGGCAATGGAGCGCAAAAATGAGCAGCATAATGATTCTAGGACATAAAACGTCCGAACAAAGAACCTATGACCAGCAGTATAACTTCAGAAGACCATGAACAAGCGAGTTTCTAGATGTATATATTGGTGTAATAGAATTTGATGGACTCGTGCAAATGAATCCTAGATGAATTTGTACAAATGAATCCCATATGTAAAGAACAGAAATAATGGACGCTTGGATTTAAGTGTAAAACTTCTTCAGATCATCCCCACTTCATGTTCTGGGGAGTTGAATACCTTCGAAAGTCATGAGATAATAAGCATTAGGTCCCGCAACCTCGCATACGATATATGGGCCCTCCCAGTTGGGTTCAAGTTTGGGAACCCCTATGTTGCTGCTAGCAAGAAGCCACCGCTTGAGCACCAGATCGCCCTGAGCGAAGTCTCTAAGATTGACCTTGTGGTTGAAGTATCGTTCAACTTGGCATTTATGCTCCAGTCATCTGAGTGAAGTCAACTGCCTTTTCTGTTCCAAGAGATCCAAATCAACCCGCTGTAAATCATCGTTCTCATCCATCCAAGTTTGCAAATCTTTGGGATTGAAGTTGGCAGCTGCCTCCACTCTAGGGGAGTAATGCTCCAGCTCAATAAGTATGACAGCTTCCATCCCGAAGGCTAGGGAGAAAGGAGATTCTTGGGTGACTTCGAATGGGGCGGTGTTATAGGCCCAGAGAGTGCCCGACAGTTCGTCTGGCCAACGAGTTTTGGCACTATCAAGGCGCTTATTCAAGATGTTCAGGATATTTTTGTTGGTGGCTTTGGCTTGGCCATTCATGTGAGGATGCCATATAGAGGCATATTTGAGGTTGATCTGATTCTTGCCACAGAAGTCGTGGATCAGCTGATTGGCGAAAGGAGTGTCGTTACCATGAGAACCTCATATCTACAGATGATGTTTGCCCATAGGAAGCTCTCGCCATTCTGGGCAGTAGGTTAAGCTAGAGGTTTTGCTTTTATCCACTTTGTGAAGTAATCAACAGCGGCCAGTACCCATTTGTAGCTCCGGATGACCGTAAACATCGGCCCCAAAAAGTCGAGCCCCCAGACAGCGAACGGCCAGAATGAGTTGATGGGCCTGAGGTAACTAGCAGGTTGCCTCTGCATGTTAGTGTAGTACTGGCATTGAGGGAACTTCTTCATGAATGCTTGAGCGTCCTTGTGAATGTTGGGCCAGAAGAATCCTTGGCACAAGATTAGCATGACTAGGCTTCGACTTTGAGCATGAGTTCCGCATTCCCCTTTATAGATGGACTCCATGACTTCTTGAGCTTCTTCGGGCCTCAGGCATTTAGTGAGCTGCCTGGCTTAGGATCTTCTGTACATTTCTTTGCTAATAAGAACGTATTTGGCACAGTCGAGTCTCAACCTTTTTGCTTCTTATTGATTGCTGGGTTGAACTTCGTTCTTTAGATAGTTGATAATTCTCTCTATCCAGCACGACATTTGTGAGAGCTATGGATTTCTGTACAATCATAGCTGGGCTTCTCGAATGTTTGATGCCGATGAAAGTCGGGGAGCCCCCTTTTGCGAGATGGTCTGCCACCTGGTTCTCCTCTCGGGGAACATGTGTCAAGGAGAATTCATCAAATTAGGAGAGCAAGGATTGGGCCTTCACTAGATACTTATTTAAAACATTATCCTTTGTCTTGTAGGTGCAATTGACTTGATTGACAACCAGATGAGAGTCACTGAACACTTGTATGTGCTTTATTGACATCCCAAGGGCAAACTCCAGTCCTACAATGAGAGCTTCGTATTCTGCCTGATTATTGGTAACTTTAAATTGAAGAGTTACCGCTCAATGTAGGGTGATTCCCATGGGGCTGGTGAGAAGAATTCCAACTTCCTGAGATTGAAGTCCAGAAGCGTCATCAACATGGAGAGACCATGGAATAACCTTGCTTTTTGCGGGCATTGACTTTAAAGTGGAAAGTTCAGCAACAAAATTGGCCAGCACTTGAGCTTTGATTGCTAATTGCGGAGTGTATTTGATATCAAATTTGTCAAGTTCGATGGACCATTTGAGGAGCCTTCCCAAGACTTCGGGGGTGTGCAATACCTTTAGGAGAGGCTAGTCAGTGACCACCTGGATGGTATGCGACAGAAAGTATAGACACAACATCCTTACTGTCATCAGGAGAGCGAGAGCAAGCTTCTCTAGCTTGGGGTATCGGGTCTCTGTGTTGAGAAGTATATGACTAATGTAGAAGATAGGGTGATGGATCCCCTTAACATCGTTTACGAGAACAGCCGAGATTGCTTCATCTGATACTCCTAGGTAAACAGACAAAACCTCCTTTGTTTTTGGTGCCACAAGCATTGACGCTGTGGTAAGGTACTTTTTTAGCTCCGTGAAGGCGATTTCACATTCATCAGTCCATTCGCCCTTCTGCCATTACGAAGACACTGAAAGAATATAAACATCTATCGCCAGCTTTGGAGATGAATCTTCCTAGACTGTTGACTCATCCTGTGAGCTTCTGAATCTCCTTTAGTGATCGGGGAGAAGGCATGCTGAGGACCGTCGTGATTTTATTTGGGTTATCCTCTATCCCCTTGACCGATATTAGGTATCCCAAGAATTTTCTTGAAGCTGCACCGAAAGTACATTTGACAGGGTTGAGCTTGAGATTGAACTTTCAGAGAGTGTCAAAAGTCTCTCTAAGGTCTGCAAGATGTTCCTCTATGCTCTGACTCTTGACCAAGATGTCATCAACATATGCTTCTAGATTTCTCCCCCTTTGCCCTTTGAACACGGCGTCGATCATGCACTGATAAGTGGCATTGGCATTCTTAAGACAAAAAGACATGACATCGTAGTAATACATGCTAAAGTTTGTAATGAAGGCAGTTTTCTCTTCATCCTCTTTGGCCATTCAGATTTGGTGGTATCCTAAGAAGGCATCCAGGAAACTCATCAATTGTACCCGGAGGTGCGATCCACCATTGTATTGATGCATGGTAGAGGGTATGCATCTTTGGGATAAGTTTGGTTGAGTGCTCGGAAGTCTACATACATTCTTCACTTTCCGTTGGCTTTTTTTACCATGATAACATCGGTAAGCCATTGTAGGTATCGGACCTCCCTGATGTAGACTGCCTTCAACAGTTTGTTAACGTCTTCTTTAACAGCGCTCTGCCTTTCTCTTTCCATGCCATGACCCTTTTCTTTTGCTTCCTGGGAGTGGCATCAGTAGATACATGCAAATGATGCTCACAGGAAGCCCTATCGACTCCCGAGATATCTTCGGGGGACCAAGCAAAGATATTTATATACTCAAAAAGCAAAGCAGTAACACCTGCTTGTTGATTTGCATTCATGGAAGAAGATATATTTATAATTTTAGAAGAACCTTCTCCCCCTACTGGTACATTGATAACCCGTTCTTATGGTATGACAGGTTAAGACTCCCTTAGGTCTAGCAGGTCAACAATGAGCTACGCAGAGATCTAGAAACATTGGGTGGCCTACCGGAGGTCTCCCCTAATAGTGACAACAACGCTAGAGGTAGAAAACTTCATACAGAGGTGGGGTGTAGAGATCACCGTTCCAAAAGAGTTGAGCATTGAACCAAAAAACTTTCCAGAACCCAAAAACTTTGGAGAGCTCTCATTTGCAAGTTTGACCAAGGTTGACAATGGAAGGAGAGCTGGGAAACAAGCGTACCGGCCAAAGGTCGGCCTCCCCACCAGAAGCCAATGGCCAGCGCTGCAAAGAAGAGGGCTGCCGCTATAGCTAGAATGGAAGGCTGCGGCAACTCCAAGCAGATCTGCTTACCTAAATAGCGATCATCTTCCCCTTCGGCGGCGCCCATGTCGCTGTTAACAGAGCAGGATAGAAAGCCCGGCAGATCGCAGGGGATGGCCAGTCAAAACCAGCATTCCTTGGCCCTCTCCTATGGCCTTTCCGAGCAAACCGTGCTGGCCACTAAAGCTGAAACTGTGAAGTCTGCAGCATGCAGCAGATCCAGCAAAACAAAGGAGATTGCAGTCGCAGGATATGCAGGAAACGCAGACAATAGCAGCAATTGCGTGAATGGAGTGCTGGGAGCTAGCCAAAGCACAGAGAAAGCAGCTAGCACTCCAAATGCTATAGTCTGCAACAAGTCCAGCAAAATAGAGGAGGTTCCCCAAGTGACAAACACAGATCGGGCTACTGAAAACGCTGAAACTTCAAGCAAAAACGAAGCAGCAGGTGTTGGTATTGTAGGCAACAACAGCGCCAACACAAATGATGGGCTGGTTTCCAACCATCGCAAGGAGAATGACGCCCAACTGCTGGTCTCCTTCCCCTCTCAGCAAGCTTCTCTTTCAGGACACAAACGAGGTATGAATTTCTCCCACCCTGCGGCCCAGGGGGTGGGTGCACATTCAACTGCCTGTGATGATGCAAAATCTATTCATGGTGAGGATGCAAGAGGCCCCTTAGGGAAGTCCAGTATGCAGGTCAATTACGTGCAGCCTGCTTCTTATTTTTCAGCAACACCCGATCATTCCGCTGCAACAAACAACCTTAGCAGCAAAAATTGCCCATCAACTGTTCGATAAAATGCTGCAGCCAGCATTCTACAAAATTCTGCTTCTTCTAGCAAGCACAACAGCCCCCTACAACCTCAGATCAGTGAAAATCAGCAAGTTCCCTAACCAGATTTGCATAAGTCGCATGCAGTTCACAACAAACAGCAAGGGAATGTTCTATAGCAACAACCTAACTCCATCAAATCGCCAAACCAGCAGCCTCAACATTCACCTGCATCTAGCTCACCTGGGCTCAGAAGGAGTATGTTAGCCTTGGTGACGTTGATCTCTTAAACTTAGCCCACATTCATGAAGGAGTGGTCCAATGATATAAACTTTGGGAGAACCACACCTCAAAAGCTAGCTCATGAGAGTGGAGAGCCCAAAGCTCATATAAACCCCACATTAGAATCTCATACTTCCAATGTGGGACTCAAGTCCCATACCTTGCAATTGGATCGTAACAATCCACCACGCTCCGCAGTCCCGGCGCCCACGCCGGCTGGCTTTGCGCTAGCTCTTTCTAGCCCCGGGCGAACACTGCAATACCGGCGTCACCACCGGCGCCGCTCGATTGCAACTCGGACACGTAGTGTATGGCTTTGATACCAATTGATATAAACTTTGGGAGAACCACACCCCAAAAGCTAGCTCATGAGAGTGGAGAGCCCAAAGTTCATATAAACCCCACATTAGAATCTCATACTTCCAATGTGGGACTCAAGTCCCATACCTTGCAATTGGATCGTAACATCCAACTTGACCAAGCTTCAATTTCGTATATGCAATCTAAGTTGGCTTCCGCATTAGTCGGGAAAATATTTGGGAGGCGTTTGCCATTCCAATTTCTCTCTGCTGAGCTCCATAAACGTTGGGGGTAGTATGATGGCTTCAAAGTCCTCGATGCCAGCAAGGACAACTTCATTTGTCACTTCAAAAACAAAGCGGATAGGGACCGTGGACGGTAGCGGGTCAAATCCTAGGACTTGATGTTTGGTCATTGGATTTTGACCCTTCTTCGGCAGGTACCTCAACACCACTCTGGATCAGACTGCCTGAACTCCCCCTTTATTGTTGGGGTATGGAGAACCTAGCTAGAATCTTATCGAAGATTGGTGCTCCACTTTGGCTAGACCCTATCACCGCTAATATGGAGAAGATAGCTTCCGCAAGAATTTACCCAACCCCTCAAACCGGGTGTGTGGATCAACGGGCCGAAAGGCAAATTCTTCCAAAGGGTTGAGTATGAAGGCATCACCGTTATCTGTTTTAAATGTGGTGTGGTTGGCCATCAGGACAAGAGCTGCCCCCTTTTTAGGCCGACAACACAAGTTCCTACAACCACCCGCCCTTCCCCGATTTCCTTTGACGATATGATGGACACTACCATTGGCGTCACAACCACTACTGAGACTGAAAGCATTCCTGTCAACAATTCCCCCCTTGAAGGCAAATCTCTGCACAGCCTTCCCGGCCACTCGGGGGATGCGGAGAAGGACCAAGTTAGTCCATGGATGCTTGTGACCAATAGGCACAGGAAACCACGAAGATTGACTGGACAGCTACCCACCCCTACGGCAAGCAAAATTCCCAACAAGACGAAATCTGTCCACCCTCGTAAACTAGTTAGCACAAGAAGACAAGAGAGGGGGCAACCCATTTATCCCGGCGGAGGCCCACAACGAATTTACAAGCTTCCTAGCCAACAACAATCTTCATGACGGCTGGAATGGTGGACAATGTTACACTTGGTGCAATAAATAGAAGGGCAAAGCTCCTATGTGGGTTAGATTGGACAAAGTTTGCTTCAACTCAGCGGCTTTATCTGCTCTCCCGGGCTCTGTTGTTACTCACCTTACTAGAATTGGGTAAGATCATTGCCCGCTTTTGGTTCAAGGTAGAAACTTGGAATTCAAACCGCAAGGCAGCAATCTGAAATTTGAAGATGTCTGGCTTAACGAAGAGGCTTCCAAGGAGATTGTGGTTGGAGAATGGCAAAAACCCACTCATGGTAACCCGCCTACCATTCTCAACCACAAGTTTGCCCACACCCTCCGTGCTTTAAAGATTTGGAGTCGGGATAAGTTAGGGAATATCCACGACAAAGCCAAAGATTTAGAAAGCAGAATTGCTGAGCTTCAACTGAGGGAGTCAATTGGCACTGGCCTGACTGACAGTGAGTTGGACTGCCTACTATAATTGGTTGCAGAATACAACACCACTCTCAGCAGAATGGAAACTTGGTGACTACAAAGGGCCAAAGTAAAGTGGGCCAAGTGTGGGGATCGCAACACTTCCTTTTTCCATAAAGTTGCTACTTGCAGAAAGCGTACCAACAACATCCTCCGCTTATTTGGGCAGAATGGGGAGGAAATCACAGATAAAGAAGGGATCCAAGCTGTGCTGGTTGGCGACTTCTCTTCTAAATGGAGGCCCCTCATTCCTTCTTTGCCTGAGATGAACATCCCCCTACCCAGAGCCACAATCTCTCATGAAGATGCACTCAGGATCAGCACACCTGTCAGCAATGAGGAGATTGTAGCAGCTATCAACTCCCTTGGTAACAACAAGGCTCCTGGCATTGATGGCATAACAAGCTTCTTCCTTAAGGGCTACTGGAGTACTACCAACTGTGATGTCTTGAATGTTGTTCATCATTTCTTTAAACATGGGTCCATGCCAAAGCGTTGGAAGGACACACTAGTGGTCCTTATTCCCAAAGTGTTGGGCGCTGAACTTCCATCCCAGTTCAGACCCATAAGCCTCTACACCACTATTTACAAAGTCATCGCCAAAATCCTTATCAATCGGATGAAGGACGTCCTCAGCTCTCTCATTTCTTAGGAGCAAGGGGCCTTTGTTCCAGGCAGAGGCATCGCCAACAACTGCCTGATAGCACAGGTGATCATGTAGAGGTTAGCCTCATCTGAGTCCTCCACTGACTATATGTCCATCAAAGTGGATATGGATCAGGCCTACGATAGAATGAGCTGGGACCTTTTACAAAAAAGGCTCCAGCACTTTGGCTTCCCCGATACCTGGAGCAGATGGGCCTTAGCATGTGTTGAAGCCCCGAGATTTGCTTTAATAATAAATGGCCAGAGATCCAGCTGGATAGAAGCAACTTGTGGCTTCCGACAGGGATGCCCTTTGTCTCCGTATTTGTTCATTCTCTGCTCTAAATTGCCTTTCCTCCTTATCAACCAACACTAAAATAGAGATGGTCTGCTGGGGATCAGAACTGCAGCATGGGCCTCTTATCACCCACCTCCTATTTGCAGATGACATTCTCATGTTTGCCCCCGCCACCTGCAGAGCTGTTAGAATCCTAAATAGTATCTTTGATACTTATTGCAGCTGGTCTGTACAGAATATCAATAAGGGTAAGCCCTCTATTTGTTTTAGCAAGAAGATGAAGGGAAGCAGGAAGCGCATGATTGCTAACAAGTGGGGGTTCTGTAAGCAAGCTGAGGGCAAGTACTTGGGCATTCCACTCATCAGTAGGAGGCCAGTAAAAGCTGACTTCTAACATATTATTGATTCTGTGAGGGACAAAATTTCTTCTTCGGGCACCAGAAACTTATCACTTGCTGGCAGAGTCACACTCATAAATAGCGTGCTCACCTCTATTCCAATCTTCTCCCTTTCCCACACCTTTGTGCGTGATAATATTTTGGTAGAGATTAAGAAGTTAGTCAGATGCTTTCTATAGAGTGGTAACCTCATTTCGAATGCAACTCACCTTGTGGCATGGGAGCAAGTGACCAAACTAAAGAATGCTGGAGGGTTGGGCATCCACTGTTTTGAGGAGTGGCGCTCCATTCTCATGGCCAAGCTTGCCTTCAACTTTCTAAGTAATGCGGACACTCTATGGGTCAAATGCTTCCCAGGCCAAGTACAGAAACAGAGAGACTATCTTCTTCACCAAGAGGGGTGATTCATGGGCTTGGAAACTTATTTATCAGAGAGGGACAACAGCCTTACAAAACTCAATGTGGAAAATTAGCAGTGGTGGCAGCACCAAAGTTATGGAAGATTCCTCGGTTGACCCCAATCCTTTCATGAGGTGGCTTACCTTCATCAACACTACTAAACTGCCCCCCTTGATCGTTCATCAGCTCCTCAAGGTGAACGGTGAATGGAACCAAGCTGAGCTCAATAAATTCTTTGGCTTGGAGTTAGTGTTGAGAATAGGTAGGCTACCGAGGCTCGATAAGGAGAAGAGGGACAACCTAATTTGGCTTAAATTTGATTCTAACAAATCCTCCACCATAGTACTATATAGAGATCTCTTTTGTGGTAGAGAAATCACACATAGCTGGGTCTGGAAGTTGTGAGCACAGCCCCGCTACTTTTCTCTGGAGGATTTATTGTGATGCTATCCCCACTTTCTCTTGGCTCAAGCAAAAGCGTATGCGAGAGTCTAACAGATGCCCTTGGGGCTGCTCTGTTGAAGAGGACTTGCAACACTTTGTCTGTGTATGTAACTTTACATGTGCCATCTTTGATGCCCTACAATGGAAGTGGGCAGAAACATCAATAGGGATTGATGTTGTGCTGCCAAAAGAGGCCAATGGTGAGTTGTAGGTTAGCCCCTTGTCCCCTTTGCAGCATTGCCCAGTCAGTCAGAAGTGCAACAAAAGAAAGGCTACCACCATAGATTTGCCGAATGCGAAAGCGCAGAAAGTGCAGCTCGTAGTCCCCATTCTAGCTGTAGATTTTTGTCCTGCTAGCACCACAATTCTCCCTACCTTGCAAGGCTCGGGGCAGAACCAGGCTAAGAGAAAGTGCGATGTTGTACCCACCACTCTGAGCCCTCTCAGTTGGCATGATGAAGGAGAGAAATTTTGACAAAAAACACCCAGACCTGCTGGTAACAGTAGGGTTTCTTTTTATGATAATATTTTTTCTGCAGGTTGTTGCGACGATGGCGAATCCAGTACAAGACCGGAACTGCGGAATCAACACCCAGTAGCCAATTCTTGTGGAGCGTAGCCCCGAGCAGCTGCAGCAGTGATAGCAGCAGTAAAACCTGCTGTTGCCGCAGCAGCAGCAGCAGCAAAACCTGCTGCTGCGATAGCAGCTGCATATCCTACTGCTGCTACAGCAACAACAACACATTCTGCTGTTGTTGCTGCTGCGATAGCAGCAGCACATTCTGCTGCTGCTGCTACGACAACAGCGTCTCCTGTAGCAGCAAGAATAGGATGCATTCTTGCTATTGCTGCAGCATCGCATTCAGCTACGGTGGCTACTCCGGCTGAGGGAAATCTACCACCTCCCGCTTGCAATGTTCCTTTGTTGAAGCTTTTTCGCTGCAACCTGCAGTCATGTGCCCAAAAAACTCCAGCTAACCCTCAAGCAATTAAAATGGTGGCGGCATTATACCACTCATGGAGAGCTCGCAACAGTCGCATCCACAACAAACCTTTCCTGTTGCCTAGAGTAATCGCTACACTTGTTCATTTTAGCGAGGCCCAAGAACAACTTTCATCCAATATGGGAAACTGAGATCCCAACAGCCTCAAAGGCTGTTGTTACCCCTCTGCATCCCACTGGGATCCCCCACCCACACGATGGATTAAGGTGAACTTTGACGGCTCCATTAAACAAAACGGTGTGGCAGACGCTGGTTGGGGGGGGGGTTGTGCTGGATCGCTGTGGCAACCTCCTTCTAGCAACTAGCTCTAAGCTCTACACTCATGCCCCTCCTACAGCTGAAGTGATGGGAGCCATCATCATGATGACAGCCACCCAAGAGTGGGCGGATACAGTGGATGAGATTTGGATAGAGGGCAACTCAGCCATCACTATTGCAGACCTTTACCGGACAGCCAAAGGACACCCTCCAGACAAGACTATGGTGGGGATCACCAATCTTTTTTGCGCCTTCAAGGCATATAGAATATCTCATGTATACAAAGTCGCTAATAGAGCATCAGATAAATGCCAAAAGTACAAGCTCATACCCTAAGCCCGACGACCAAACCAGAAGCTCAAAACCTAATGCTTAAAGCTTGTAGTTTAAAATCCTAAGCTCGAAGCTCATAGCCTAAAGTCCAAAGGCTAATTTCTAAAGCTCATATCTTGGAGGTGTGTCTCCGAAGCCTGAAGCCATAAAGCCGTAACCCTGAAGGCTCATAGCTAAAGCTTGAATGACAAAAACTAAAAGTTGAATGCCGAAGGTCGAAGAAGGTCTAATCTCCAATGGCCTAAGGCTTTAAGCCCAAAGCTAGAATCCCATAGGCTATGGTTTATTCTTGAAGCTGCAAGGCCGAAGGACCAAGCTTGAACCCTCAAGTTCATAGGCCAAAGCCCCAAGCTCAAAGGTCGATAGCACAATCCGAAAGCCCGAAGTTCAAAGCCCTAATCCCGATGCTTGAATAATGAAGCAAGTAGCTCATAGACCCAAGACCAAATCCCAAAGCCCGATGCCCCAAGCCCAAAGGTCGAAGACCGAAGCCCAAAGCCATAAAACTGAAGCTAGAAAGGCCAAGCTAAAAGCCTGAGACCCGTATCCTGATGGCCTAAGCCTAAAGCCTAAAAACTAAACACGAAGATCCATGCCCAAAGCCTGAAGACCAAGCACTAGTAGAATATAGGCATTTTATAATAGTTAAAAATCATTGTAAAATGCCACAAACAAACGACTTTTTTGTGCGTGCTATAAAAGGTACAAACCTTTTACAGCGATTCAAAATTGCTGTAAAAGGTAGATCTTTTATAGCGATTGTCTAAAACAACCACTGTATATATTATATTTTTTTTACAATTTTTTTTTAAATTATTAAATTATTTAAAACCTACATTGCAGATTAATGTATCCATTCTCACACATATACATACAATCAATAAATTACAAATATAATATCAAATAATAAATTTTGCATTGCAACTGAAAATATATATACACAATTCTATAAACTTTAGATGCAGAGCTGAAGTTGTGTTTGGATCAAAATAATATGAGACACAAAGTAAGCTAGAAATCACAAATGCATTATCCAGAAGTTGAACATAAATGCTCAAAATGAACAATAAGAATATGATATAGCTGTGTGAGGGTAAAAAATTCTAATAATTTTGCCCAACAATCACATAACAAGAGAAAATTAAATCATAAATAATACATGAAGTAAATTATATATAATTAAAAGAACTGGCCAACAACTTTACTGACTGCTCTGAACACTATGCGGATTACATCAATCGGTGCACAAACCAAGTCTTAAGTTTCTAGGGTCTTCAGCAAAGTCTTCATATATAAAATCAAAAGATTTTCATTGTGCCGACTCTGCCGGGTGCCGCATCATCTGACCACATATGCGACCTTCACCATCAGCATGTCATGTAAGATTCTTTGCATATTTATTATTACAAAATAATAGCATAAAATGTGGTAAAGATGACAAATACTACATAACTTTTGCCAGAACACCATGCTTCTCTTTGATGCTATCTGCACACAACTTTCACCTTGATTTTCCATATTGTGAAAAATTGCTTTAAATCAATATATTTATTTCTTTACAAAATACAATTATTAGAGCATACATTGAATTTTTTGTAGTTCATCCCTAATTTACAAATTATCTTCTTTGCCTTGTACGTTGAAATCAAAAGTTGATTTGGCACAGGTAATATTTCTTTTAGTAATTGTAATGAATCAGAAAAACCTTTATTGCTCTATTCATTAGCTGTCTTCAGATTATACAGTTGCATTAATGCTGAAAGTTTAATAAAGTTATTAAACTGAGAAACAAAAGTATTCTAGAATCTTCTAAGAATTCTTCAAATTGTTGAGGCTTATGGGTAAAATTACCTTCAGTATCCTTAACAAAATTATCCAATCTATCCACTTCAACTGTCTTCAGCGTTACTATTAATTTCTGGAGTAACTATTGAAGAACTTCTTAGCTTATTTTTAATTTTAATTATTGGAGCTTCTCCATGCCAAATCCACCTTTCATAAGTTACATAAATTCCATGAAAAAAAGATGATCTTTCACTGTATATGCATTGAAAAGTCTCATATTACCACATTTTACGCATGGACACCTCATATTTTCTTGAGATAAATTTGAATTATTCAATGCAAGTTCTATGAAATTGTTGACTCTATTGCTGATCATCTATCCATTCTCATCCATGATCGATCCATTAATTATTGTTCTGTAATAGTCACACATATATACAAACAAATATATAACATAATTTAGATAATTATCTTTACAAATAATAAAATTCAAAAATATATTCAAAATAAAGAGAACACAGAATTAAAAAAAAGTAAAATATAGAACAGATCATATACAAACACCACAATTATAACTTTTGATTATCACATAAAAAATATGTGTATCAATAATATATACATAAATATTAGTACCTATAAATGAATTTTCATGTTGGCAAAAGTGTTACCATGCCTAGTAATTTAATTCAGTTGTCGTATCTACTATATCGCAAATACCAATTCGCTTATAATATAATCAATAGTACTACAAATTCGCTTACTTATCTAAATATCAATATAGTAAATTTGACTATTTATCTATTTCAGATTTAAATCATGATTGATATTCATCTTGAATATGATCACTTTTACATATAATAAATTATTCATTACTTTATAATGGAACTACCACCAACAATATAATCATTAAATCATCTGTTAGTAGCAAAAGGCTCACTGAACATAACTGATCAAGCTATTTATTCACTAAGGTCAAATGCATGATTCGATTGAAGTCCATGGGAGGGCTAAGAGGAAATAAAAAAAGAAGAAAAATGATAAAATGAAGAAAAAAACTCAAAAAATATCAATATGTTACATGAGGGAACGACGATGTGTTTCAAGATTTACCGAAGAAATAAAGTGACCGTCAATGGTGTGGAGTCGTCGGCGAAGAAGGATCAACAGCGAAGTGGAGTCCTCAATGAGGAGGCCACTCGTCGACTAGCTGTACTAGTGCAAAGATCAGAGAACACGAGGGAATGACGGTGAGTTTCAAGATTTACCGAAGAAATGAAGTGACTGTCGGTGGTGTGGAGTTGACGGCGAGGTGGAGTCATTGGCAAGGTGGAGTTGTCGGCGAGGAACGATCAACAGTGAAGTGGAGTAGTCAGCGAGGCGATCACTCATCTGCAAGCTACACTAGTGCAAAGATTAGAAATGACAGACGGGGCCCCTTTGGGGCTAGATCTGTGTTTTAAGGCATATCTTTTACAACTGTTGACTGAGTCAACTGCTGTAAAAGATCTTTTACAGTGGTTGATGTGGCCAATCGAAAGTTCATGCCATCTTTTTTAAAGCAATTAACTTGATCAACTGCTTTATAATCTTCGCTGTATAATGCATATTTTCTTCTAGTGAAGCTCCTAGCCTTACGCTTGAAGCCCAAGGGCCCAAGCTCAATGCATGAAGCCTGAACTCTGAGGGCCCAAGATTAAAGTGCCAATGCTAAAGGCCAAAAAGCGAGGTCCATAAACTGAAGCCCAAAGGCTTGGAGCGTGAAGCATAAAGCCTGAAGCCCACAGCCCAAAGGCGTAAGTTCGAAGCCCAAAGTTTGTATGGCTAAGCATAAAGCCCTTGGCTTGAAGGCCAAAATCAGAATTTGAAGAGATTCGAAGGTCGAAGGCCCAATCCTAAGCCCGAAGCTTGAAGCCTAAAGCCCAAAGCCTGAAGGTCTAAACCCATTTGAAAAGGCCCAATCTAGTAGCTTGAAGCCCAAAGCCAAATGTCAGAAGGCCCAAGCCTGAATTCAAAGTCTTAAGCCATAAGCCTGAAGCACAAAGCCCAAAGCTTGAAGGCCCACCCTCAAAGCTCGATGCCCAATTGCTCAAGCTAGAAGCACGAAGCTCAAATCCCAAAAGCCTACGCTCATGATTTGAAGTCTGAAGTCTCAAGCCAAAATATCGAACCACAAAGTCCCAAACCCAAAGCCTGAATCCCAAAGCTTATAGGCATAAACCCGAAGCCCGTATGCCTAAGCCTAAAGCCTAAAGCAAGAAGCCCGAAGGCCAAAGCCCGAAGTCCCAAGCTTGATGTCTGAACCCTAAAAGCCCAAGCTTTAGTTACGAAAACAAAAAGCTTGTAACTTGAAGCTTAAATCATAAATGCTCAAGCTCATAGCCTGAAGCTCGCAGACCCAAGCCAGAAGCCCAAAGGCTTAAGTGTGAATCGAGAAGCACAAAAGCTGAAGCTCGAAGCTTGAACCCCGAGAACCCGAGTTCGAATCCCTAACTTTAATAATCAAAACCCAAGGCTGCAAGCCTAAACCCTGAACGTGAAGTCTAAAGGCCAAAGCCTGAAGCATGAAGGCCCAAGGCTAAAGCCTAATGCCCAAAGGCCTTAGCTCAGCATGAAGCTTAAACCCAAAGGCCTAAGGCTAAAGCCTAAACCATGAGGGCCAAACCTTGAAGTACAAACCCAAATGTCCAAAGCTCGAAGCCTAAAAGCCCATACTCAAAGCCTAAATCCGGAAGGACTAAGCTCGATGGCCAAAGTCTCACTCCTGAAGCTCGATGCCGAAAGCCTAAAGCTCGAAGGTCGATGCCCGAAGCTTGAAGTCCAAAGCCCTACCAGCAGTCAAATCCTAAAGCCTGAAGCCCCAGGCTCAAAACCTAAAACTTGAAGGCCCAAACTTAATGCCCAAAGCTTGGAGCTCAAAGGCCAAAGTTCAAAGTCCGAGTCCAAATTTCGAAGGCCTAAGCTTGAATCTGGAAACTTCAAGTCGCAAACCCAATGCCTAATGTCTGAAGCCCACAGGCGCAAGCTTGAACCCTGAGGGTAGAAGCTTGAAGCCCAAAGGCCAAGGCCTGAAGTCTGAAGGCCCAAGCCCAAAGCTCGAAGCTAGAATCCTGAAGGTCCAAGCCTAAATCTCGAACAAAGAAGCCTGTAACTCGAAGCATAAAACCCGAAGGCCCAAGCTTATAGCTTAAAACTTGAAACTAGAATCTCAAAGGTCCAAGCTAGAAGCCCAAAGGCTTAGGCCTAAATCTTGAAGCCTGAAACCCAAAAACCAAGATAGAAGCCATAACATCAAAGTTTGAAGCACGAAGCTGCAAGTGTAAAGCCTAAAACATGAACCCCAAAAGCAATATTCTAAAGCCTGAAGGCCCAAGTTCCAACCCCAAAGCTGAAAGCAAGAATGCCTGAGCTCTAAGTTCAAAGCCTGAAGCCCTAAGTCCGAAGCCCAAAGGCCCAAGCATAAGCCCGAAGACTGAAACTCGTACGCAGAAGACCTAAGCTTGAAGCCCAAAAGCCAAAAGCCCAAACCCTAAGCACAAAGGTCAATACCCGTAGAAAAAAGTTCGAACCCCAAGGCCAAAAGCCTCAAGGCCGAAGGCCAAAGGCCTATTAGGACTGAAGCCAGAAGCCCAAAGCCTAAAGACCCAATCCCAAACCTCGACGCTTGAAGCTCAATCATCTAGGCTAATGTTTAAAGCTCATAGCCCATAGCCCGTAGCCTAAAGCCCAAAGGCTGATGGCTGAAAGCCAATGGCCGATGGCCAATAAAAGAAGCCAAAATGTCATAACAGAAGCCCGAAAATGCAAGCCCAAAGCCTGAATTAGTAGGCCCAAGCTAGAAGTCTTCCTAAGCCCAATGCTCAAAGGCCAAAGCCTAAAACCAGTAGCTCAAAACCTGAATCATGTTGCCCCAAGCTTGAAGCCCGAAACTCGAAGAAATAAGCCCGTAGTTCAAAGGTATAAGTTTGAAGCCAAAAGTCAGATCGTCGAAGCCCAAAGCTCGAATCTAAAAGCCCTGAAGCTTAAAGTCCAAAACCTAAAGGGCCAAGCTCGAAGCCCAAAGGCCCAGGCCAGATTCCTGAAGCTTGAAGATCGATGCCTATAGCCCGAAATATAAAGTTTGAGGCTCGAAGCTTGAAGGCCAAAAGCTAACGCCCGATGCTTGAAGCCCAAATCCTATAGGCCCAATTCGGAACCTTGAACCCCCAAACTCGAAGGCCCTAGCCCAAAGTCGAAATGCCGAAGCCTATTGCTCAAAACTCAAAGAACAAAAGCGCATGCCTTAGGCCTGAAATTAAAAGGTTGAAGGTACAAGCTCGAAGGCCAAATCCCAATGGCTCAAGCCTGCAGCCTGAAGCCTGAAGCTCGAAGCCCAAAGCGTGAAGCCGATAGCCCGAAGCCCAAAGCGTGAAGCCGATAGCCCGAAGCCCAAAGCTCGAAGCCTGGAGCTGAAAGGTTGAAAGCAAAACCTGAAGCCAATAGCTCAAAGCCCGAAGGCCCAAGCCCTATGCTTAAAGGCAAAAGCCTAAAGCTTAAAGCACAAAAGCCCTAGCCAGAAGATTGAATAGTTGAAGTCCCTTCCTTAAGACTTGAAGCCTGTAGCCTTAAGCTTGAAGCTAGAAAAGCTGAATCCTGATGCCTAAAGCCCGAAAGCTGAAGCCCAATGCCTAAAGCCATAACCCAAAAGCCCGCAGCCTGAAGGCCAAATCCCAATCCCAAAGCCATAAAGACGAAGCTCAAAGCCTGAAGCTCAAGCGCCTAAGCACGAAGATCAAAGCCAGGAAGCGCTAACTTGCAGCCTAAAAATCAAAGCTTGAAAACCAAATCATGAAACCTGAAGGCTCAAACCTAAAACCTAAAGCTCCCGCAAGCCATCGGCCCGTCTCTACCCATAGTTAACATATAATTTTTATTGAACGGCTCAAATTTTAAGTAACTTAACTATATAGTTAAGTTACTTAAAAAACTATGGTTTCTTTATGGTAAAGCAAGTTAAAGTGTGTGGTTGTAAGCTTTGTAATGTTTGGAGTGTGTGTAGCGTAATAATAAGAATGAATGGGTAATGCATAAATAAAGATGTTTAATGTGGCATGTACGTAATTATCCCCTTTATATTTAACTTTCAGCAAAATTGATTAACAAATTATTTTAATTAAGAAAAAAATATTTTAAATAAATTATATGATAAATAAGATTTTTGAATCCGTAATTAAATATGTTAAAAAAAATTTAAACTAGATCGTATGATAAATAAGATTTATCATAGATTAGGGCAAAAAATTTAAATTCAATTAAATCAGATCCGAGGATCAGGAATTTAGGATAGACGTCTCAAACTTAAATACAATAGTAATTTGACACATAGAAAAATTGGGTCACACAATTAAGAGCTAAATAAATAATCCAAGTCAAGCAAATAATTTGTGTTGAAGTCAAATAATCAGCTTAGTTG